>SCDZ01001449.1:0-13941 GCA_004143845.1 Drosophila lacertosa
ATAAAATAAAATAAAATAAAATAAAATAAAATAAAATAAAATAAAATAAAATAAAATAAAATAAAATAAAATAAAATAAAATCAAATCAAATCAAATCAAATCAATTCAAATCAAATCAAATTAAATCAAATCAAATCAAATCAAATAATAATAATAATAAAATAAAATAAATTAATAAATAAAAAATAAATAAAATGTAATTAACTAAAATAAAATAAATTAAATTAAATTAAATAAATAAAGTAAATTTACTAAGTAAACAAAATTTTATCATTCGCTTGTGTTTTTCTATAAAGGCTTTAAGATATAGTAAGCTGATGTTAATGATCTCGTTTTTATTTGAAAACTTGTAACTGTTAAGTTTGTTTAAAATATCTTTAAAAACAAAAAAGTTTTTTAAACAAAACACAATTTTAGAAACTATTGTTTGTATGGGAACTATATGTTATAGTGGTCCGATATTATTAATATATTGCAGATATATAATTTGAGTAGTAATTATATTAAATACGAAGGTTTGTTTGAATATGTTTAAAAATAAAAAAGTTGTTCCTACAAAAACTAAATTTCTTCTGCAAGAGATTATAATAAATAATTATTGTTTTTTATACCCATTTGATCCGGCATATATGCCGTCTATAACACAGTTTTTAAATATGTACAATCACAAAAGAATTTACAGACTTCGTTAAAAGTAATTCTGTTTCTGTAGACATGCAGAAATATAGCTAAAGCTATATATATATACTTATAAAGCTGAGCATTTAAAGATCGGATCGGCGCGACTCTTGATTAATATGCAGACCAGCAATTGGCTCGTCTTGGGGCCTAGTTGATATGCTCATTAAAGAAGCTAATGAAGCGCTTGAAATATTCGCGCAGCCAAACGCTGCGCATGCCAAACGAGGCCAAAACAAATAGCAACCAAAAATGATTTCAATGAAACTTAAACTTTTATTTTATGTCGTAAACAAAATCACAAGCGTGGAGGGAGGGAAGCTGTTCCTGGGCTAAGCAAGATAAATGCCCATGGTTCGAGAAACATGGCGCACTATCCGCGTGAATTACACCATCTACTTCTTCAGCAGCAGGGGAGCGGCGGCGGCGGCGTACGGGCGAGCCACATAAGGAGCTGCGAACGGAGCGCTGTAGGCCAGAGGAGCGGCGGCAGCGTAGCGGGTGTAGGCAGCGGCCACGGGCGAGGTGTAGGCGGCGGCCAAAGGCGCGGAGTAGGCAGCGGCAACGGGAGCGGTGTAGGCCAGAGGCGAGGTGTAGGCAGCGGCCAATGGAGCGGAGTAAGCGGCAGCAACGGGAGCGGTGTAGGCGGCGGCAATTGGTGCAGTGTAGGCAGCTGGGAAGGCGGCGCTGTGGGCGACCTGGTGAGCCGAGACAATGCCAGGCTTGGCAGCAGCCACAGCCACAACAGCGAAGAAGCAGACGGCGAACTAATAAAAAAAAAAAAAAAGCTTTGATATCCGGCTACAGTAGGATCCTGGTTGAACTACTTACTTTGAACATATTGCTTGTTGGTTTTTGGGTTTTTGGGTAGTTGTCAGCTAGTGAATGACCAGTTGATTTGTGATGCCAATGTGTTGACAACGCTGCGCTTTTATAGCAACTGCCCAACACTTACACTTTTCAATTCGGCAGCTCTTTGGGCATGCGGCGCACGTGCGTCGGTTGCCAAGTCAACGACTGGCGACAACAAATACAAATCCAAAGGCAAAGGCAAAGACAAAGACAATGTTGTCCATGTTGCGCATGCGCAATTCTTGGCCAGAAATTAGCTTGCGGCAGCGTCTTAATGTCTTGCCCTGCTGCGTGCTTGGCGTCCGTTACTTTTGCCTCGTTTTTTGCCGGCGTCGACGTTGGCATTTGTCCATGACCTTGAGCTGCAGTTAAATGGTTGTCTGTGGGTATTTACCGCTTCGAAACGGTAGCACCGCAATTGTCGCTATTTGACGGTGTGATTAACGATATCACACATAACAATTGCACTTTAATTGCTTATATTTAAAGTTTTGGCTGACGCACAACTGAAGAAATTTGTTGAGGTTATGTTTACAAAGTACATAGCGACAAGTGAGAGAATTAAAAAGAGCTGCCAACACGACTGAAATGCAATTATTCTAGAAACTGATGAACTAGTTCATTTAGGACAATAAACTTAAATTGTGCTTACGTAATTTAAATTTTGCTTATGATAAATTTAACTTAAATTTGTAGTTATTTTACATATTAATAATTAATGATGCAAATTTAATACCATTGAACAAAATGGTCATAATATCAGTTTGCGTGTGCAAAATATCTTGCATATCTCAAACGAAAGAATATTTTATGTTTTACTCATTTTCGTTTATCATTGAAAGTTGCAGAATGCGATACTCTTAGGTATGCAGCAGCTATGATATTTCAATTTTTTTTGCCGTATTGAGCATGCAACTATTTAATAAACATATTTTTCCAATTATTTCGTTTCGCATTCTTTTTTTTTTGTATCCATTTTTGCGCTCAGCTTGATTAACTTTTTGTGCCACATGCGCACACATAATAACCCAACCGCCCATACAACTGGGCTGAGGGCGTGGCACAGCTAATTCCCCTCGAAATCCCCACCATGCAAGTACTTAAGAGCTTATTGATAAACAGCTCTCCAAACCCACCCACAATTCAATGGAAAATTAATTAACAAATGTCATAAATAGCAAACGGAACATGGTGGGTAAAGAAATAAAAGTGTTCAACACTTGGTAAATTGAAAGGGGGCGGTGGACGGGAATGGGGGTTGGTTTTGGGTTTGGGACAAATGCAGCGCTTAAATCTCACTAATTAGAAGTATCGAGAGTGTGTTTGTGTGTATGAGTGTGTGTGTGGAAGGTATTTACAATGCCAATCAAGAGAACACCCACGCACACACATACACACACACACACACACACACACACTCCAAAAAGTGTTGAAGCGTGAATTTTGCTTAAAAATGCCAATTACGCGATTTTCCAAAGTCTGGCAAGGGGTTGCTTCGAGTGGGTGTCTGCAGCATGCCACAGTCAACAAAGTTGATGCTGATGCTGATGATGATGTTGTCGTCCTGGCTTTCAATTGCCATAGCTCGCCGTCGTCAAGTGTTTGCCTTGTGACTGTGCATACGCTAAAAGGGAAATTTCGCCTACTACTAAATGCACAATCATGTTGCGCAACAGCAACAAGAACGAACCTATTTATTTTGTCAGTTGACTTGGATGACTGGCTAGCTAGTATGGCAACGCTGGCATTGTCTAGTTTGCCAACACTGGCAAATAATGTACACATATTTGGTTAATCCGTCTAAAAGCTTTGATGCACAGAAAAAGAAAAACCGCATTTCAAGTGCAATACTCAAGTGAGTTTCGCCCCCAACAACATATCAAAGCCGCTACGCCCCATTCCCTAGCCCGGCTAAGTGGCAGCGGCGTAATTAAAAAAAAAAAAAAGGAAATTGCGCTCAAAAAAAAGAGCAAAGAAAAAAAAAAACGGCACGACACAAACAAGACTCCTTCCTGCCTGCCTTCCTTCCTATCGAACCAAGGAACCTTGCCCCTTCCCAGCTTTAGCTGTGTGGCAGTTGCGTAAAATATGCGCCACTTTTTGCAGCCGCCTTTGGCCTGACGAGTTCGCTTTATTGCCATAATAAAGGCGTCTCGCGGCTGTGGGCGTGGCAGCAGCTGTGCGCGCGCGTTAATGCGTCGCTCAAGTGCCGTAAAACGTGAGTGTCACACACACACACACACACACACACACATGCACATATGTGTGTTGACTCGATCCTTGGTCTATTATAAATTTTGTTTTGAATTTGTCTAGAAATGCGTGCGACATTTGACGGCGGCTGCTGCCTTTAAGTGGTTTCAACAAATTATTCATGATAAAGTGCCAACAACAACCCCGAACATTGGATTTCAGTGGGTCGACAGCAATTGCCCATCCCTAAATCAGGGCTGCAAATCAAAATTGAAATATGAGCACAATTTGGGTTATTAAATATTAAATGGTTTATGTTTAAATCAATTGCTTTATCGGTCTTTTTTTTACGATCAGCGCTGAAGTTAATGACATAACATAATGTATACATATATTCTTATTATAAGGGTTTACTTTGTTAATTATCTTTTGCGTCATCGCACGATCGAAACGAGAACATTCCATAATGTTCAATTGTGATTTCAGTTCCAGCTTTTCATCCCTGGCACAACTTCTTTGTGTGCTTTGTGCGCCTTTCACCGGAGGGGGTGTGTGTGTGTGTGTGTGTGTGAGAGAGTGTTTGTGTTGAATATTTCAAAGTTTTGTATTTTATAATTGGTTTATGGCTTTTTGTGGAGCAAGCGAGGAAGCCGCATTTCAATTGGATTTTTTTTCTTTTTCTCCTTTTGCGCAAAAACCTAATCAAATTACCAAAAGGCCGCCGCACGTGCCAAATGCGATTTACATGCGACTACAACAATAATAAAGCTGGCCCATTAAGTCCAACTGCCAAACACCAAGCGGTCTCGATGTCAACGTCGATGTCGACTATGCCAGCTGCATTTGTAAGCGCGGCCTTCGGTTGGAGGCCCTGGATGCGTCATGTGTGACTATATAAGCTTGCCAGCTGGCCGAAATCGATATCAAACAACGCTCACAGCTTCAAGTGTTTACAAGCTCAACTCAAGCCAAAAACCCAAAAAAAAAACAACCAATCAACATGAACTTCGTAAGTAGCCGCAAAAGGAGCAGCTCCTGTTCCAGCTCCAGTTCCAGTTCCAGTTCCATTAATCTTCACCATTGCTTTGTTTGCAGTTCGCCGTTTGCTTCTTCGCTGTTGTGGCTGTGGCTGCTGCCAAGCCTGGCATTGTGGCTCCTCTGGCCTACACCGCACCGGCCGTGGTCGGCAGCGCCGCCTACGTGCCAGCTGCCTACACTGCACCAATTGCCGCCGCCTACACCGCTCCCGTTGCTGCCGCTTACTCCGCACCGATTGCCGCTGCTTATTCCGCTCCTCTGACCGCTGCCTACTCCGCACCGATTGCCGCTGCCTACTCTTCTCCCCTGGCCGCCGCCTACACCTCTCCCCTGGGCGCCGCCTACACCTCTCCGCTGGCCGCCGCCTACTCCGCGCCCATTGCCCGCTACGCCGCCGCTGCTCCTTTGGCCTACAGCGCGCCCCTCGCTGCGCCCGTTCTGCTGAAGAAGTAAAGCGGAAATATGTGACCATTTCTTGACAATTCTCTCGTGTAAATAAAGATTTGTAAATAAACATCGGCAAAAACTAAAAAAAAAAAAAACATTGTGCACTTAATTAGTTGATCAAAATGGAGTCCGGGTAAAGCTTTAAGGTGAATGCCTCGCTGGCTTGGCGGGTTGCATGGCAACAATTTGTTGCGAAATTTGTGGGGGAAGAAGTCAAAAGTGAGGACAATTTGAGTAGGTTTTTATACCCTATAAAAGAGGTACACAGGACGGAAGAAGACCATAAAGTTGTGAAAAAAATGCCATGCTCAGATTTCGATTCTTGATTTCGATAATAACGAAGCCTGCTTCAATATGATAAGTATCGATAAGTTTCTTAAGCAACACTTGAGTAAAATGTTTGAGTGTAAAGTAAATAAAAAGCCAGTACAACTGCAACATAAAAACGTATTTACAGGGTATCTGGCAGTACGTCTGGTTACTTTATACTCGGCAGCTGTTGCCACCTTATCGAAATTTAAGGATCTGGTCGGCTGCCCACCTGGCGCAAGTTTTTCCTGCTTGGATTAAACTTTCTATTTAAAAAGGATTTCTTTTTGTATGAAATATGCTTCCTTTCAGCGCTTCCTGCACCAGCGGCAGTTAAGTTTTCTGCTTGACTTTGTACAGCTGCCCCCGCAACCCGCCAATCCTCTGCGCGTTGAAAGCCTGAGAGCGCCCGTGGGCAACGCAGCTGGAAATGATGGAGGCAAGCGGAGACAGCGTTGCCGGCGCATTGGAGCTGCTGCTTATCATAACTTTGGCATCGTCCTGTCGTCGTTCCCTCTTTAGTTCTGCCCCCTACTTTTGCACAGGTAGTAAACGCCAAGTAGTTGTAAAGTTTTGTGCATCGTAAGCGGAAAAGTCTTGTAAAAAAAACAAAAAAAAAAAAGAAACCCAAGTGCGTGGCGGAACAAGTCTTCCAATGGGGTTTGGGGATCGCGGCTGGGGGAATTCAGCGGAGTGACTGGCACCATTTTCACAACTTCTCGGCAACAGATAGCGTCCAAATTTAATGACCTTTTATTCAATAAAACTGCGCTAAGCTTAAAAAAAAAAAAAACTTTGCAGCTAGCTGCATTATAATGTCCCCGAGCACTTTTGCTGCTTTTTCCGTTTGCTTATTTATTTATACCGTTAGCTGGCATACTCCGGCGGAATATTATCCAAGTGTTCAAGTTTTTGTTTGATTTTTAGCAAATATATTTAATAACTTTTGCACCTATTTAAAGGCATAACTAATTACAATTAGCTTTAAATAACATTAATTGCAACAACGAGATTCCATTTAAGTTCATAATTGAATTTCATTCAAAGAATTATTTTGTGTTTTATACGCACAATAAATTCTGCAAAAATTCAATTGATATTTGCATGCGTTTTAAATTTCTGATTGCATTATGAAGAGCTTAACATATTTGATTTATTATTTTTCTGACTTGTTGGAGGGACAACGAAATCAAAACTCGTTTGTAGCTCAAAGCTTAATATATTAAAGTTGTCAGTGCAAACAGAAAAAACCAAATCAAACTATGTTAAAGTAAAAAAAAAACAAAAAAACCTCATTAAGCAATGTGAGGAAATGTTTGTTTGTTTGTTTGTTGCTGGCCAAACTGGCAAGCAATAAAATTGAGTAAATAAAATTTGTATTCAGTTTATATAATTTTGACGATTTTTCAAATCAAGCACACACAGAAAAGGCAGACACACATACTCGCACACACACACACACAAGCTGCTGGGAAATAAACACAATCATGTGCAAACGTGTTTTCAAATGGATTACATGAATAAAAGATTTATACACGTAAGGTAAATCAGTAGCGGGTTACCAAGATACACACACAGATAGAAACCGAAAGACATCTTCCGAACAAGACACGCCCCCCGCCCCTTTCCACGTTGTTGCTGTGTGAAAGACGTGCAGGTGAAAATATGCGCACATGTAAGCAAATTTCAAAGGACCAAATGAAAATCCCTCAGCTGCGGCAAAAGCAAAAAAAAAAAATATATATATACAGTTACAATTCACAGCAGCTTCTTCTTTTTTTTTATTTGTATTATTATTATTGATTTGTGTATACGTATGTGTATTTCATAAATGTTTCTTATATTATTTACAGCAGCCGCCAAATCGAATCAACGTAAAAACAGCATAAAATGTGAGATTTTCACACGCGCAAACAAAAGGCGCGTTAAAATTTAATCAATTTGAGTCGAGCCCTCCAACGCACACAGGACACACACATCTGTGTGTGTGTGTGTGTGTGGTAGTAAACGTCTAGCAACAGGCGACTCAGCGTCTGTAGTAGGGATAGTAGCTGGGATACGCGGCGTATGAGCCATAATAGACTGGCTGATACGTATACGCCGCATAGGCCGGATAGTAGGCAGCCGCAACAGGCGCCACCGCCGTCGTCAGCCAGGTGCCACCGGGCGTTGCATATCCAACTGGCGATGCGGCCAACAAATGTGGCTTAGCAACGCAGCCAGCGCTGAGCAGCGACAGCCAAAGCGTCAGTGTGACCTGTCCCAAAAACGAGATGATTAAATACACACAAACACAAATACAAACACAAACAAACGTTAATTAGCAACAGCTGTTGTTCGCACTCACTCACCAATAGCACTTTGAGCAGCATTCTGTGTTCCTTAACGTATGATATCCAAAATTTGATTGACAAACTGGCCGGCCGTGTCAATCATATTTATAGCCTTCTTCAGTTTGTCCGGTTGCCAATCGCCGCACAGCTGACGTCAGTCGGGAGAGCGTGAGAGAGTCATTAATAAGTCGCTAGCTGTGCTGAGCGCAATAAACCGAATAAATTATATTGTAATGCCATTTGGCATTGTTGAATAAAAGAAAGAATCCGCAATAAGAAATACGATCGAAATTTATTAACTTATGTTAAACAATAAATGCCCTAACAAGAGTTTTTAATGGAAATTATTTAACATTAATATAATTATACTTTATAATTTTTTTTTTAATATGATTCCCTTGCTTTTCAACATGCACATTTCGTTTACCAACACTGATTTCACTCAACACTCGCCCAACGGACCAACAAATGCGTTAAGCCCGCTCGGAAATACACTTTTCAGAATTTGCAATTGTTGCTTTATTTTATTTCATTTCATTTTGTTTTTTATTTTTTATTTTTGTTTTTTGTATCGGCCACCTTCTTTGGACTGTCATTCATTACAAATAGCGTCTTGCCGCAAAGCGTCCCGCTTTCCCCCACCTTAAGGCTGTTGAGCTTATGCCTCGGTTGCCTTTATGCATAAGAAATTTGCGTTTATTTAGACGTTGTAAAAATTATAATTATGTGTGCGTGCCGCGCAATCGAATGAGCTCCAACGAAATATATAAGTGTATAAATAAAATGCGTATAAAAGGGAAAAACTAAAAACAAGACCATATTTTGCGATCAATTCTATTAGATAAGCCCTCAGGGTGACACGCCTTAAGGCGTTGCCTTCATCCACACAGAATTCGCAACTGAACAAACAATGCTGATGATGTTGTTGTCAGCTTTAACAGGGGGGGCGGGGCCAGGGGGGGGGCCAGGGGCGGAGGTGTGTGTTTTGTGCTGGCTGTGACAAAGTTAAGCAACATGTTTCACAAGCCATAAATAATTAATTTATGCAACCGCAGACGGAGCTGTGAACGTTGTGTGTACGTGTGTGTGTGTGTGTGTGTGTGTGTTTGCAAAATGCCTAAATATAGACCATAAATTTGCATAGTCAAAAGCTGATGAAGCCATTTGCAATAAATATGCACATACAGTATACGCTCGTTAGTGTGAACTAGTTTTTCCTATCCAACAAAAACATATATCGAATATTTGCGTATGTTAAAAAGATGCTTCATTAAAAATTCGCAAGCAAAAAAAAAACTATTGCATATATTGACGCTTTACAGTACTAGAAGATTTGTTGGTATTTTTTCAAAAACCAAAAAAATACCTTCGAATATTTGTGCTATATTCTTGAAGACAGTTGGCAGTCCTGGCTGCTTTATATTAATTAAAAGTGAAATTTACATATTTAATTGAATTGAATTATGCGTACAGTTAATGGTAGCGTGTTTTCACTGTGCTTATGCAAGCATATTTTGCGGCAAGTTCATTGACCATTTGCAACTGCCGCTTGACCACGCCCACAAACAACAATTGCAACTACAAGTTGCGAGTGCTTTTGGCGACAGTTCATTTTTTTTTCACTTTGTTTTTGTGGCTTTTTTGTTTTTTATTTATTTCGCTTTGCTTGTGGCTACTTCTTTTATTCACTGCTAATTTCAGCTACTTGCAAAATGGCGGCGCGCCATTTTGTTTGTTTGTTGTTGTTGTTTTTACTCGGTCACGTAGTAAGCAAAAAAAAGAGTATATTTGGTTTGTGCAATGTCGAAAAATGTTTCGATTGAAACTAGAAAAATATAATATTGTTATTTATTGTAAAGAGTATTAAGTTTGTTGTCTATACCCGCAATTAAGAGTTTTGTTATTACAGTGTAATTGAGTATTGTTCAGTCGTTTACCGCCCACACTCTTGTTTATTATTGTTTTCGTTTTGCTTTGTTGTTTCATTTATTTGCTTTTTGTTTTTTTTTCCAAGCGGCATTGTGCAGTGTTGCATAATTAAAAAATATTAGCCGCTGTTTATTTGCGCTTTGTTTTCGTTGAACATGGCAACCCTGGCGGAACGTTGCTTCAGGCCAGCTTGTAATTTAATTAAGCGAGCAATTTAAATTAATTAATTGAGAGCAGCTGGCGTTTATTTATTAATTGGCCAACACAGTCTACTTAACATTTGTGTGCCGCTTACATTTCAAATCCTTGGCCAATGCCAGATACTTGGTTTTCAGCGTCCCAAGCACAAGTTCCAGCTGCTGTTGGCCAAGACTGGCGCTGTCTGTCTTGGCCTTGATCGGTCGCGACACACAACTGTTCAGCAGGATGCGTCTGTAGTTATGCCAGCTGGAGTATTTGCGCAGCACACGTTGACTCCGATGGGCGCCCACTGGAAATCCCAAGTCCTGACCGTCATTCAACTTGGGCCGCTTTCGGAACTTGCCCCTTTTCGTATAATACAAGAGACACTGGCGTCGCAGCTCTTTATTCCGCTGGCGCAGCTCGAAGATCTCCGCTTCTGTGGCGCCTGTCGGGCTAGTTGCCTCCGATGTCCCATCCTCAATTCGAATTGAGTTGTTGCTAAAACGTTGCTGATTTAATTCACGTTTGGTTTTATATTTTTTCTTCTCTGTTTGTTTATTCAAATGCGAATTAAGGGAACTCGTTTCGTCCTTCTCGGAAAACGAATCCTTCTCATTTGGCTTGCTTTCCTGACGTTTATCTTGAGCCGCATTTAAAGCTGTTTCTGGTAGTCTGGAGCTCTCCTCCTTTATGGTGGCCAAGGGAGTTTGAGTCAACGCGTCCAGTCCCATAACGGACTCGAAAAAGTTATTAGTCTCAGTATCGGAAGTCAGATTCGAGTGTTTATAGCATCTGTGTGAATCGAATGTATCGTAAAGCAATTGCAATATATCGGGCTTTTTATTTAGTGTTAGCTCGCCCGCTTTAGGTGCACACCAGTTCTCCTTATCGCTATGGTTTGGGCATTGGGGGGGCGGACGACTCTTCGCGTTGGAACTCACCGAACCGCGATAATGCTGCGATCGATCCTCATTCAGTGCCTGTTGCCAAACGGGCGTGGCTATCTGCGTTGCTTTGTTCCTATTGATCATGGGTAAACCCTTGTAGCTATCCAAGATCTCGTTCAGATTCTTGCCCACATTGCGCATATCCGTAAATGGCACCTGCAAATATCCAATCTCCTTCAAATGCCCATACATCAGCAGGACGAGCCCATTCCGTGCCCACTTTTGTGGCTTCGGAGCTGCCCGAAAGATCTGCAGCCAGTACGTTATAATGTGCTGATCGGATTTGCAGGCAGTGTACTTGAAGACGTTGTCGTATTCCGCCAGCTGCTGCTTGAAATGGCGATCCAGCCACTTTTCGCTGGGCTCTGTCATTATTGCAAATATATTTATTTATTATAAAAATTGAGTTACGAAATATATATATGGTAGCAATTGTTTATATTTGTCAGTCGATTGAAATCGATACGTTGACTGCCTGAAGCGTCAGCTGGCTTTGCCGTCGGCAAGGACGCCATGACAGGATTATGATGGGTGTCCCGACGGCAGGCGGCGACCGCTCTCAACTTTACGCAACCGCAGGCGACGTGGCGAACGTTCAAGTGGAGAGCGAACTGACAAAATAAAGCTGCTCGACTAGAAGATACCCTGTAGGGCAAACACTATATATTACATATTACCTATATTAAATAAAGCCTTTCTTTCAACTGTTACATAGTTAACCTCGAAAACAATATACCCTTTCTTTGTCCAATTACAGGGTATAATAAGCAGCACCAGCAACAAAGCATGCGGTTTGCCTTGCCACGCAAATTTTCATTAGCATTGCGCGCATATAAATTAGGAAAATGAAGCAGCCACAGCAGCAGCAACAGCGGCACTTGAGTGCAGCAGGTAAGGAAAGGGGGGCTAGCTAGACTTAAGCCTGCCCGAAGCTGGGTGGCTCAACCACAACAGCAGCAGCAGCAAACAACAACAACAACAATGTGTAGGTGCTGCGGTCTGCGGCTGCTGGCAGCGCCAAAGTTGTGTGTGGCCTGCATTAATTTATATTGTTAAGCATGAGCTAGAAAAAAAGCACGCACAAGCTGTCCAAAAAAAAAACAAACAAACAAGACAACAAATAGCCCTGGCCTGACATGTACCAGAAAAAGCCAACAACAACAACAACAACACAAAAAAAAGAAACCTAACGTTGACAGCAGTTTGGCTTGACTTAATTAAGTTTTGCAAAATAGTACTAATTTAAATGGCGTCAAGCAGCTGACAGCGTTCTGCAGCCAAACTGGTCACACTTCGATTGTCGCCAACAAACTAGTTAAGCTGGCAACGCCGCCTTTTGCGGCGTTTTGCAACACTGAAACACTGTTAAGCTTTTGCGCACGCGTTTCGCACTTTCCGGTTTGCATTTGAAATGGACTTGGATTTCTCGCATAAATATCGCAAGAGTCAAATAAATGGCACAATTTATGTGACCACCTGCCAAACACTGCCGGCCAAACAACAAGCCGATCTCGAATCCGGCGCCGGCGAGGTAACTTCGATGTGATTAACACACGAAGTTTACAATGTTTTTTAAAACTGCATTTCTTTCAGCTTTATCTGACGCGCATCGACAAACGCTGCACGGCCGATGATATAATGGTGGTCGCCATCGAACTGGGCGATGTCTATATGCTGCGCTTCAAGATCGACTTCTCGGGCAAGAGTCGCGGCTACGCCTATTTACAGTACATTGAGAAGCAGCAAAAGGCAAAAGCGCTCGAAATGTGAGTACAAATAAAAAAAATAAAAATATGTATTTTCTTTTTTTTTTTTTCTGCAGCTTGCAGCAGCGTTTTCGGCAGGTGCGACGAAAAATACAGGTGCGTGAATCGCGCAATCGTAAAACGCTTTTCCTGAAACATGTCCAACATCTGACGCCGCTGCAGGTGTACGAGGAGCTGCGTCTGATTGGCAGCTATGTGAAGCTGTGCGTATACGAATATCAGCCGGAGCGCTATGTCTATCTGATCGTGTACCGCAACAACGATGAGGCGGCCCTCGCACATCATATTCTGCGCACCAAGGTGGGCAACTTTGGCGTTAACGCATTTATCGATTGGCTGGACAAGGGCCAGCAGACGGCATTTATCGATTTATTATCGCCCTGTTGCGTTCAGTTGGCGCGCTCGGCCAGAGCCGAAAAGGATTTTAAGCAACTGCAACATTTGGCCAAAACTCAAGCGAAATGCGTTTGCTTTAGGATTTAAGTGCAACAACAACAACAACAACAACTGTAATTTATACGTTTCCTGCTTTTGTGATAATAAATATGTGGCCCTATAGCCAAGTTTATATACTATATGTATAAAGATGTGTGTTGTGTGCTGGCAAAAGCAGCCGCAGCTTCTTGACTTCATTAAAGTCAATGGGACAGGACAACAAAGCACTGAAGGAGCTGTTTTTTCATATGCAAATTAATGCAGCGTTGTTTTTTGTACCCTGTGCCCATAGAGAGAGAGGGTATATTAGCATTGACTTGACTTATTATTTTAGGAGTAGTTCGAATTAAAGGTCTGCGGTATTTATAAAATATATGTATATACTTTTATTATTTATTTACACATTATCTGCTAGTCAGTCAGTTTAAGTTTTTGTTGTTGTTGTTGTTGTTGCTGTTTTCTTGAGTGCGACAACAACCTGGTGACAGCTGCCTCCGCCTTCGCCTCCGCCTCCGCCTCGAACTCCGCCTCCGTCAGCTGCCCCGGCGCACTTTGAGGCAATGTAAGGACCTGCGGCATAATGCAATTAAATGAGTGCATTAAGCAGCAGGCTCCACGAAGCAGCCGTCGTCGGCAGGTGCAATGATCGACATGATGGGCACAGGACACAGGACACACCCCGCAAGGCAACGCCCAGGAAAACAAGTGCGAGCGAAGGCGTAGCTCATCCATCAGGGCCAGCTCAGGCGACAAGTGCAGCGTCGTCTAATGCGATTGTCACAGCTGGGGGGGGGGGGGGGGGGGGGGGGGGGGGGGGGGGGGGGGGGGGG
>SCDZ01001454.1:0-11360 GCA_004143845.1 Drosophila lacertosa
CACTAAAGAAAGGTCGCCCTTTGCAGAAATTCTCCAACATTATCAGAAAGATGCATTGGAATATTTCGGCATCATTATTCAGCAGATGAAGAGGCACTAACTCAATCCATTAGGGTGAATCACAGTCTACCAGCAAGTCTGAGCAACGTATCAACCGTCACTCCCTCAACTGACTTCTTGGCTAACTGGATAGTCATAAAATTTCTTAACTGCATATTTAAATGTTTACAATATTTACAAATGCTTAGAGCTCTGTTATTTCCATCTCGAAATGTAACAAACCATCAAAAATAACGTTTCTGGCTCAAAATTAACTTGTAGGGACTTACTACATATTATATCTGCATTTCATTCTGATTGGCAGTCGGGCTTAATCCACAAAATGAATTACCTTAATTTTCCTACAGCGGTTATAATGTTAACCCAATGTTTTCTAGAAAACCGTTTCTTTGCTGTGCACATAAGGAAAGCTAGATCGTTAGTATACCTGCAGGATGCCCACCAGGTTCATATGTAACGAAAGAACGCGGCACAACAGCGGCTAACATAGCTAATTAGCAGCTTAGAATATCTGATCAGCATCGATATATCGAATTGATCCAAAATGGGGTCACAACTATTTCTCTAGAAATATTACTCTTTTCTGGCATACAAAGATTCAAGAAAATAATAAGACATAATAATAAAAATCGGAGAAGAGGACGACAACGTGCGTAATCTCGACGCAGGAAATGCTGGAGGAATGATAGTAAGTAGTAGATAGTAGTAGTAAGCGAGATTGATTTGGCTATAAATACCACCTGTACCAAGGCTAACCGTAGCGAGATAGAATAAAATTTTGCTACATTGCTGTCAGGTGTGGGGTTTTGAGCAAGTGTGTTTGAGAAGACACCACCCACTAAGCCTAAAAAATCATCTCGCAACACGTTGGCAGATCAATTGAATGCCCGGGATCAATCTCTGGATGGACGTGTGTCGCAGCTCGACAGGCGGATGGATACCAGAGAGCAGCAGTTCCGACTTCGTTTGAATTCACCATGTTAAACGGCTAGCCAGGCTCACATGGTAAGTTTGGTGGCAAGGCAGTTTCTACAAGCACCGAGGTCGCCACGCCATTACCGCCTAATGACAATCTGACATGCAGCGCATTCCGAATGATGGCAACCAATACGGAAACGGCAGCGTGCAACACCACGGAGCCATTAACCGAGCTGCCCACACGGACGGCCCAACCGCAGCCACCCAAGTAGCATTAGAAGGAGACCAGGGCACTACACCTCCATCAGAGAGCAGCTGTAATGACGTTTCCTGTCCATTTGAAGGCCGACAGTAGTGGCAACGCTCAAACCTCGTCATCGTCGGCCCCAGCAGTTAGCCACTTAGCCGCTGCTTGCCCTATATGGCCATGATGAGATTGTTTGGGATACCGGTTTCTCGACAGAAGCAGCCCAAAGTCCAAGTTTTAGCGTCCGCTAGATGACATGACGATGGAGTACCGTTGTTCAGAGTGGAAGATATGCCGAAAACTGTACATGAGCTTACGAGGCCGAGCTCAGCAATTTCAAGCTACTTTGCCGGAGTCTACATTGTGCTCCCACAAATTGCTGACTGCGGCCATACGGGAATTATTTTCAGTAAGTACCTAACTGGTTACCATGTGTTTTACAACCGTGTTAAAGGACCCAAGGAGTCGTTATTGGACTATGCGATGGACTTGGAACGGCTGGGCCAAGTCGTGTTCGGCGAATTGCCGCCAGCAGCATACAACAACATCATGATCCAGCGTTTTGTAGACGGCATTCGCGAGACGACTTACCTAGTGTTGATCATCGCCATGGTCCACCTCCAACATGTTTGACCGCCTGGCAAGCGCTGGCTTAAAATTGAAACCCCCAGAAATGCCATTTCCTTCGCTTGGTGGTTAACTATTTGGAGCATATAGTAAGCCACAGCGGATTCAAAGCATGTCTCGGAAAGATAACCCAAGTGACGGATTGGCCTCGTCCCTGTTCTCAAATAGATGTACGGTCATTCATAGGACTGTGCTCATACAAATTTATCCCGGACTTCGCCGGACGAGCTTATCGAAGCCAAACGTGTTTTTGATTGGTCCCCAGCAACCCAGGCAGCCTTCGACTCATTCAAGGATAAGTTCACTAAGTCGCCGGTCCTCACATTCCAAGACCCGGACAGATTGTTCATCGTCGACACCGATGCTGCAAACCACGAGCCGGTGCCGTGCTAAGTCAGCTACAGGATGGACACGATCAGGTATTGGAATACTACAGCAAGACATTGAGCGCCCCCGAACGTAATTATTGCGTCACCCGGAGGGATCTACTCGCCGTGGTTTTAGCAACGAAACACTTCCATCACTACCTTTTTAAATGGAAATTTATACTGCGCACCGACCATGCTTCGCTCAAGTGGATCTACAATTTCCGCGAGCACGAAGGACAGATTGCGCGTTGGATCGAGCGTGTACAACAGTACGACAAGAACATCCAACACCTCAGTGGCACTGCATATGCGAAAAAGGCGATTTAAAGGACAATCAAGGAGCTACTACGCATAGAGTCAACGCGAGGATCCAACCCTGGCGCAGGTATTCTCTTGCGGAGCGTCCCCCAAAATGCAACATTTTGGGCGAGAGCCCGAACACCAAAGCATACTGGCATATGTGGGAAAACCTACACTTGGTCGACGGAGTGCGACGAAGTGACGAAGAATATGGACTCCATACCCATAGTACCCATAGCACCTCGCGCTCTTCAGGACTTTACTTTAGGTGGTGTCCACAACGTTACGACTGGAGGCCATTTCGGCATCCGGAAAACGCTTGCGAAACTGAAGAAGCGATACTATTGGATTGGACAGACTGCGGATGTAAGCCATTGGTGTGCACGCTACCCAGTATGTACCGCCAGAAAAGGCCCTTCTTACTGCACTGTGGGTCGGCTGCAACCTAGTTCCATCGGCACCCCTTTGGAACGTTTAGCAATTGACATCCTTGGGCTTCTACCCACGACTTCCCGCGGCAATCGGTACATCACAGTAGTCATGTGCTACGTTAACAAATGGTAACGACGTCGGAAACGGTGGCAAGAGCACTCATCCAAGAGGTATTTTGCCGTTTTGGTGCACACCATATAATCCACAGGGATCAAGCACGAAATTTCGATTCGTATGTAATTCAGGCCTGCCTTCGGATTCTGGATGTGGAGAAAACACGCATCACCCTGCTGCATGCTCAGTCTGATGGAATGGTAGAGCGTTTTAATCGAACGCTGTTGGACTATTTGGCGAAATTCGTCGCAACAGACCAACGAGACTGGGACCAAATCCAGCCCTTGACGCTGTGGGCATACCGCTTAGCACTGCACGAGGCTACTGGATTTTCTCCCACCCAACTGATGCTTGGTCGTAAGCTTCGTCTGCCCGCAGAGTTCGTATACGGCCGTCCTTCTCGAGATCCGGTCAGCTATCCCGCCTTCGTACAGCAGCTGCAGAAAGGTCTCCATAAAATGCATCAAACTGCTCGGGAACAGCTAAAAGTGGCCGCAGAAATAAACAAGGCACGTTATAGCCTCTGATTCCACCCAGTCGATTTCGTGGCTGGCGACCTAGCATGGTTATACGCCCAACCATCGGACCAACAACAGTAATTCGCCGCCACTCCGACCTGGTATATGAGAAAGTTCACGTCAATCGCCTGGCAACGTACCTGGAATCTACCCGGATCGCCCTCGGCCAGGAGGCTGGAGTCTCGGAGGAGGGCAATGAAATGAAAGTCCGCGGCACCACAGCTCACATTTTTGCGTAGTCAGCGGATATTGCCAAAAGCCTTCAAATGGCATACGTCTCTATAGAAGCATATTTCATCAAGTGGAAAATTGTGGATCACCATGAAAAGACAAAATCCATATTTCTTACCCAAAAACGAAAAGACATCTATGTTCCATTAGCCAATATCAGATTAGGAGCGGTGGACGTAAAGTGGAAACAAAGCGTCATTTACCTGAGTATTACCCAAGACAAAAAGTTTGAATTCCAAGACCATGCAAGTGTCACTAAGAAAATACTGAAAGTCACGGTCCATATAATCTACCCATTTATTAACCGGAATTCCCGGTTAACCTGAGAAAACAAAATAATCCTGTTTGGGTATATTTTCCAAGCTGCAAAATTTTATGGTGCAACAGAGTGGTCAGACATAGCCAAGTTGGACATAAACCAACTACAAATTGGCCAGAATAAAATTCTTAAAATGATCTTCAATCCTCCCTTCAATCCTCCCATTCATCATCCATCGAGCCAACACTGAATTTGTATCTACTATACTGTCAGGATTGTCCTCAAATTTCTTCATCAAATGTGAAATGCCCACAAATAAATAATCTAGCTAAGCCAACTAGATTAAGTTTAATTTTAAGCTAGTTTAAATATCATGATGGTCAAAAATTCTTCCCAAATAAATAAAATTAATAAAATTCAAAAAACTGTTTGCCCTTCTCTATATTAATAGCTAAGTAGTAAAGATATACTCTAAACTCTGCAATATTATAAAAAGTGAAAATAAATTGAAATTGAAAAGAATATAGCATAGAAAATAAGTAATATGTAAGGTATCTCATATTTTTTATTTTTCTTTTTTAATTAATAGGCTGAAATACATGAGGTCATTTAAAAATTTGTTCGATTTTTATCTAAAAAGTGGTAAGCAATTCCTCTTGAATGCTATTTGATCGAAGTAGTTGAGAAGGGGATGGTCCGCCCTCCACCGAATAAAGGTATTTGGATAAGCAAGCAGTTTTACTTTTATGTTCTTGATATTCATCACAAAAGTTCTGAAGGAGAGATAACAGATAAATACCAATTAAATGAAAAGAAAATTGTACTTCATAATGAGCTACCTTTAAACGACTTCCTAAAAATATAGCTCTCTCGCGTTTTCTAACCATATAGTCTGACGACATTAACCATCTATGTTCTAGACAGTCATCTGTGTAGGGTCTTTTCCTTTTATTAAAAAAAGAAAGAGGATTATAAGAACTTTTTATAAACTAATAGAAGATTGTACTTACGTAGGATGCCGTTTAAATAACAGCATAATAAACCGTGTTGCTTCCGGTGTGACTTCTTTAAAGAGATTTTCGAATCGATATCGAACGAATGAAATGTTTTGTGCAGTTTCATAGTCGTCGGTTCCGCGGAATGGACTAAAACCGGATAAAAGCAAATAAGCAAGAACGCCTAGCGACCATATGTCACTTTGAGGGAAGACTGGCTCATCATTTATCATCTCTGGTGGTTGGAAATCCAACATACCGATCGGTGTTATTTTTACTCCCAATTTGTTTACTTTTCTTGTCGCGCCAAAGTCAACAAGTTTGACTTGAATAGATCGAACAGATGCCATTACAACATTATCTGGCTGTATATTAAGATGACAATACCCACGCCAATGCAAATATTGCAAAGCGTCCAATAGTTGATTTATTACGCACGCAACCATTTGTTCAGAATACTCGTGGCGACTTGTAAAGTATGTAAGCACATCTGCACCCTGAAGTTTTTCCATCACAAATATTGCGATCGGTACATTTATCGGCTTATAAGCTCCAAACAACGCTGGAATACGTTCATGTCTCAACGTTTTAAAGCTATCAAACTCAGATACTATTATATCTTCATTTTCATCAGTTACTTCAAATATTTTTGCAACAACAACCGTGTCAGTTGATTTTTGAATTCCTTTGACAATAGTGCTAAATTGTCCCCGCGCAATCTCAGAAATAAAGCTATATTTATCACTTACGCAGGAATCAGTTACCCAATTAGGTGGTTCCCTCTCACAATGATAGTCTGTATGCACACGTTCTTCTTCTTGCAATATTTCTTGACCTTTTTCTGTAAGCATTTGCAAATGCTTCATTGCTTTAGTAATATGCACTTTAGGGGAATCCGTTCCCGAAGTTGATACGCTAACGGGTATTCCCATATCACTCCAGCCGATGCGATTTTTTGATGAAAGTCGAATTTGATAATTTGTGTTTGGTACAAGCTCATGTAAAAGGTAGAATTCATGATCAATGTTATCAGCAACAGTTGTCCATGCGTCCGAACTAAGCATTTTATATTGAAGGCTATAGCATAAAACTGGAGAGTGTCCATCATCTCGCGGTTGTTTCCATCTGAGTAGTATTTCGGTAGCACTTGTTGCTGATACTTCTGGGGAGTCAGGTGCATCGGGAAATGTAGCAACGACTATACGACACCTTGCCACTGTTTAACCACTCTTGTTTCTGGCCACCGCTTTATATATACCAACATCGAAATGTACTGCCGGCTCAAAACGCAATATAGATCGCCCATCATCATCAAAAGTTATTTTAATTCTCTTACGTTCAGACACAACCATATCATTTTTAAACCATTGTACGCAAGGTTTAGGATCACCAACTGCAAAGCAGTGTATATGCGCTGGCTGGTTTTCAATAAGCGCAATAGTTTGTGGTTTTTCTCTGAAAAATGGTGGATAGCCTTCCCGCTGACTTTCTATCATCGCGGTGGCCTCTGTGTACTCATCTAATCGTGGTCCAAGTTCAGTACGCAGACGTCTAATAGAATACGAATCATTTGTAGTATACATGCTCATTCGACTTCTTGTTCGTTCATCGTCAATTTCTTCATCCATTATATCAGTAAATCGTCGTCGTTCACGTATTACTGGAAGCTAAAAAATATATATTTATGTTAAAAAAAGAACGTAGTGGGCTTAAATGATTAATTTTGTACAAAGATAAATTTTAATTGTAGTTTATATGCAACTTGTCACAGTCAGCGTTATAAGGTTCACGATTTCTACATTTTTCAAATGATTTATTACACTTACAGCATTGCATTATATTACATTTCATTTTTATCAAAAAAATTTATGTCAGTAAAGAAGTTGTTATACGCAGTTCCGACATTAAAAAAAAGATTATTTTTGTACATTTTTAAATTAGTTTTATCAATTACAAGTGATGGTAATTCCAAAAGAACCAACATTTAGGAATACATATAAAAATATTGATGAGCACCGTTCTTGTTGATGATGTTCCGAACGACTAATGCGACATGAATTATCTGAAATCAAAAAATATGGTGAGTTCAAAAGCAAACAATAACTCAGGTATTGAATAAAGGAATAATATAAATTTTAATTTTTCCATTTTAAAACACTTTTCGTTTTTGGCTAATATTTTCTTTTTCAATCTTGAAATTGTTTAAAAAATATTTATCGTTCAATACCTGAAAAATATATCTTTGAATATTTTGTAAAAATTTGAGACCGATCGGTTGAGCCATTTCTGAGAAACGATATCAACGTCTTTAAAAATACCGTTTTGAAATAAATAAGTTTTAAGCTTCAGAAGTTTTTTCCACAGCCATAAAAGGGGCCTTGTGCAGTATCGATAGCTTATCACATGTCCAGAAAAAGTTGTCGGCAAGCCATTCCTCCTTTTTGGCGTGCACGGTCTGTCCTCTTTGTTGCTGCTGTGCATAATGAACGTCCTAATTCCTCCTCATAAAGTACAAGTTATTAAACATCATCAAACCCGTTTTTTGAACAACTTAAAAACCTCAGCTAACAATTGATTAAACAACCACACACCTTTCAAATAATTTTATGTTGCTAAAGTCTTCAATAAGCGCATCTTCTTCCATTTTACCTGAATAGCCATGGTTTTATTGTTTATTTATTGTTCGTTATACCAATCATAATACTCTTCAGTACTTTTTTTTATTTCCAAACCTCACACTTTTTAAAGTATGAACTTATTACAATTATATCATGATTTTCCAGGCAATGATGTAACAACACACAAACAATGAATACTTGCTTCTTCCAGGTTTCGAAACTGTTAATTTTACATCATTTTTAATATCATGGTTTACGGTAGTCGCTTATTGTCCCAGAAATCTTAATTATTTTGCCAGAATGCTTCACAAAAATATTGCAGTTTATAACGCGATTTCACACTTTTATACAATTTTAACACATTTTATATTTCCGTCACAAGAGTTACATTTTAAATAATCACTTAAGCAGCCAATGCAATAATGAAATTTAATATTATATATTCAATCGATGGTTCACGTGAAAATCTCTTTAAGCATTTTTAACTTTTTACCGGATCCACTAGAACAACTCTTATCCGCCTCAGCAGTCTTTGGATTCAAAGTTTTCTATTTTTACCTTTAAAGTTTTGGATTTTTCCTTAAGTCTGCTATGTTATTTAAATATTCACGGCTTATAACTTTTTTATAACTTTTAAATAAAATTTACTCCAATATAAAACAAAAAATCACGAAAAAGTTTAAACTGAACGCACCACTGTATAACGTGGCAGAAATCTTTAGATATTTCCGGTTCATACTCTACGTGTTTTGTAACACACGCCGTACAAATTCTGGGATATATCCCACAATATTTAATTAAATTGGCTTCACATTTAAGTGAAAAATAACGATATGTTTATAACGCTGAAATGACGGATAAACATCCAGTTATTGATGCCCAGCCACAATTCCATTTTCGGCATACCATGTATATCAGTACAAAACTATTATAAGCACCTAGCCAATAGACTCATCATTGCTTAAAAATTGGTCCATCTGCACGTTTATGCAGCGGATTCAAACGAATCAGCGGCTAAAGTAAAGTAAGACACTCAAACAACGCGTTGCAGATAACCTATGACATTGAAGTTAATGTGTCCCGATCTTAAATAAAGAATAGTTTAAAAATGCAGCTGCTATCGAGTTTGCGTCTCTAATAACACCAAAGACAATGTGATAATTGGAAAGTCATGTCTATTTAGACTGCAATCCATCAAATATTTAAGAATGGATTAAAATTATACCAATTGTAACCATTAATTTAATTAATTTATAGCTAGTAGTTATTATGAACTCATTGAAATAGAAGAATTCCACAGATAAAAACAATGTATTAAAAAATAAACATAATAGTAAACATTAAACGCAATGAAAACTTAATTGATATAGGCTCTCATATGTGAAATTATAGATAATAGATTCCAAAAACAAAAACTGAGTGGAAAAAATTAAGAAAGCGAAAGAAAGCATGAATGAGAGAACTTAAAGATAACGTGCAAGCCCTTTAGCTGGTTTCTACTCAAGAGATCCTCATCGCACTAAAGTTAAAGTTAATGTTTATACATTTTACTGACTTCAGTAAAGCTTTTGGGTCTATACACCGTTCAAAAGTAGCTCAGTGTCATCTTGAACCTTTCTTATTACCTTATTTATAAATGATCTCTGAGCTGTTAAAGCTCATTCTCTTATACCTTTTAATACTGATAATTTATACTTGCCTACAAGACGAGATAAATTCTATGCAACTTTGGTGTTCAGCCAATCAGTTGTATTTAAATTGCTCTCAGTTCATGTTTCTGACGTCACATTAAGCTGGCTATTCCATTGACAATGTTCTATTGTAAGGCATAAAGACTGTTTAATGACTTTAATGTTCTCCTAGACTCCAATCAAAGTTTCAGTAAACATGTATTAACTATTGTATTGACTATTTATTACGGGTAAAATAATATCAGTATAATGACTTTCATCAATTGTTTTTTCCTGAAATTTTTCTCTCCCTAATAAAATGTTTGCTTTCTGTATAATTTGGCAAATCACTGATCCCCTTTAGCTATGAGATAGGACGTGGCTTGCGGGACTGGCTGAATATTCCCCCCAAGGGATTAAATTTGCTATCCCAACCATCTCTTTGTTCTCCCTATACTATTTTTGCCAAATTTATTAATATTTATTGCGTTTATATTTAGCACCTGCCTATTTAACTGTAGATTCTTTTAAAATTGCTGACGTCTTGCTGTGAACAGGGGCTTAGCTGGCCGCACATGTTATAAATGATTATATTTTCAATAGACTTTTAGAAATTAACTGACAAGATCATTAAAATAAAAAAAATAGGAAAACCGCTGGCATTAACAACCATATAATGCAAATACTCTTAGAAAGTGGCGTGATGGGTGGTAAACGCCGTGGCCAATAGGACTGAACGTAAAAACACCACAGAGTCCTTACTCTGAACGTGATTATTATTATTATTTACGCCCAACATTTCACTCCTAACATACACTCTTAAGCATTCTTGACTTTTAAACTTGCAAAATCATTTGTGTGAACTTGGTGAAATAAGAAGGAAGGTTAAATCAGCCATAATGCTTTAACTTGACATTTATATAAGTCACTTATGTTACCATTGCATTTTAAAAAGCACACTAAACTTGATCTAATAAAAAGAACTAGAATTGAAAAAAATGGTTTAAAACTGATGAAGTGATACATAGTACAAAGTGATAATTCTAGCCTCTCATTAAAACACCATGTTCATTAGTGGCAACTGCTTCATACCATCCAACATCTCGGCTTAACATAATACATTGTTATACAATTGTAAATGCATTGTTATAAAGTTTCTTGAAATAATTATTACAATATAAGAACATCTGTGAAATTTATAATTAAACAAACCAATGGTAGGCTCGCATGCCACGACGACGATAATTAATTAAAAAATTTTAAGTTCCTAATTGCATAGTTATATGTTATATGTTTTTTAGAATAAAATTAGTATCTTAAGTTTAAAGACTATATTTATTTATAGAATCGTAAACACAGAGAACGTCTATTTTGAATTTATTCTTTTGTCTGGTGGTATGATTATTATATACAGCATTTTAATAGTGGTTCGTTTGCTATAGTATAATATATTATATATATAATATATATATAATTTGGTTGATCAAATATATATATTCTTGATACCTATTTTGCAAATGGTGCATAACTTACCGACCAATCCACTGAATCATTTATAGCAAATGATGGTGATCGCCTGTGGGCTACTTTCATATATTCTCGTAATCTTACGGGGAAGCTTACATCTCTTAACTGCAACAAATAGGTATCGGGTCCATATTGATAACTAAAACAGTGTACATAAGTTTAAATATTTTTAGAAAATGATTTGCGATATTTCACTTACTGGCTTTCAGATTGTATAAGCCCCAACTCATAATCAGGATGTAAAAATTTAGAAACAACTTCATCTCGTTTAGTTTTACTTTTCTGTTCCAGAAAGGCTCAGGGGTACGCTCAGGTGTATATGCATGACCACAAGGGTATACCATTTTGGAAGGATGCTGAAAGCAACCACTAAGTCGACGTCTACGGAAGTAATTTTTGCAAGATGCATTTGCATACCAATCTCTAAAGTGGTCGTAGTAATTTCTTAACCTATCTGTTCCAATTTGGAAATCTTT
>SCDZ01001457.1:0-12115 GCA_004143845.1 Drosophila lacertosa
AATTATTTATATTTTCTTTAGGCTTTTAGCAAGTAATTCTTTTGTAATCTATATTTTAATAACTCGAGTTGACACTCGTGAAGTCAACCGTTTCAATAAATAAATAAATAAATAAAATGTCAGTCTATCATAGACCTATTAATTTAACTGCTTGTTCCTATTATGAATAATTATCTGTACATTATTAGGTTATTACTTTTTAACAAAGCGTACAGATCTATGACGCACATATCACATATTTTTTTTTTTTTTTTTGTATTATTCATGAGCTGATTCGTGACAAGATGGTGCCGCTTTTCTAGATATCAATAATTTTTGCAGCACAGCCCAAGAACTTGCGGTGGTTGGCTTGAAGGAAATTGCAAATTGCGATAGACACTGGACCGGCAAGCCATTTTGAGAAGCCTGTAAAGCAGCCGTTCACTATGAGGCTGCTAAATTGAAAATAATTGTTACGAGTTCTTGGGCAAGCTTTTTTCTTTCTGACTTTTATTACGATAATTATTATTTCGATACCATTTTATGCTTTGAGAAGCAGGATATATTGAAACTAAAGAAGAGCTTTTTCACTTTCAAAAACGTGTCAGAACCTTTAAAGTATCACCCTTGCAACAACGTAAGTTCAATCCTGTCGAATAACGACCAAAGCGTTTTTGACCTCTAACAAGGCCTTTAACTTAAATGTCTTTGTTCTTCCCACAATCCGCACATATAATGCAAAGGCGTTATACCAATTATGGTAGCAAATTTCGTAAGAAATAAAATCAAGCAACTACTAAAGATATCATTATTAGCTCGTCAGGGTCAGCTTTAGGCCTACAAAGGTAACAAAAACTTCGACTTTAGGAAACTGAATAAGCTAATGATTGTTGATCATAACCCAGCTCCAAGCAAACCTATGATTTGTCGAAAAGCCAGATTCTTTACCGTTCTCGACTTAATGTCAGTGTATCAATAAGTTGGCAGAACATAACCGCAAGAAAACGTTCTTTTTAGAAAGGCGAAAAGACGAATTCTTTCGATTACTCGTTAGACATCATCATCAACGGACATTAAAACAAAGGAATTAATAGCCATTGTATAGGCTTTTGGGTAACCTAAATAATTATTTATATGGTACCAAAGAAATTAATATTTACTGTCCATCAGCCAAAAAAAACCAAATGCCACGCAAAGATAATTTCATGACAGACGCTCTATCCCGTCAAAAAGTGAACGCTGTCACTGGGTACAGTGGCTCCCAACAATACACACGGTTAACACTACAGTGAAACGTCTAAATCAGAAATATCAATCCAAATTATCCTAGAAGAGACACGTTAACAACTATAAAAAAAAAAGTATATTCTTCGGAGGGAAAACTAACCACATACAACCACAAACAAATTACCCTTTGTAACACGCTGAAATCGGCGATCAACCTTGATGTAGCAAAACATTGTGGCCCGTTTTAACACACCTTGGTGCTAAGTCTCCCCGCAACCGAATTTTGCCATTGCAATAATGATAACAGATATTATAGATATATAATAGCCGCCGATCGAAACCGCGTACACTGAACCGCTTCGGAGATGTCTTACTTGTTTAATGAAGTCATCGTAAATTGTGGAGTGTGTATTAAAAATGTGTATTATAGTGAAAGAAACCGGAAGAACATCATAGTTTTAAAGGTAGGCGAGAGATTCACTTAAAAAGCTAACCCCGTTATGCTAAAAAAGGTATTACAAATAATCCTGGTAAAGTTTGTTCTTATTAGAGATGGGTGATACAGAAGTGCACACTACAAAATAGTCACAATCCACTCTGTACTTGTAATAGTGGACGCTCGAATTACCGACTTATTATATAATATATACTATTTATATAATTATAATTACATATATACCATTAATGTAAGGAAATGTAATATATGTAAATGTTAATAATGTGTAAATGACAGTTAAGTAACCTAACAGACTTTTCAGGAATTGAACATATTGCAGCCCAAATTTCGATGACGATCATATAAGAATTCTTTTGTCCGTATTTTAAGCAAACTTTGAAAAAAAAAAATCTCTGCATCAAAAAATAACCAGGTAGTAACACACATAGAAGCCCTTGAGTAAATAAACCGCCTCTTGTGTGCACTCAACCATAAATATAATGCAATAAAAAAATATCTAAAAAGTCTCCATAGTTACGGCCTGCGTCATTCGATTAGTGTGCAAAGCCAAGTTTTGTTACTATAATTTGAAAATGATTTTAATTACTTACCTAATGGTGCGACTGCACCTAAAACTAAAGGACAGTCAACGTGGCCAAATTTAATAGCATTGATATCAGTTGATACTGTGCCAATTGAATAACTGCCCTCTATATCGACAAATCTACGGTCATTTGTGCATTTATTTGACGGCACAAATATAGCACCACCTTCACGACACTGAAATAAACTGAAAGACTTCCATAATAAGCGTTATATGTTTTCATTAACTTGACCAAATTTACAGAGATAATTTTTCGGATAGTTTGGTAAAAAAAAATAGAAGAAAAATATTTAAATATATAAAAGCATAATTTTTTGTTTTGTTTAGTTTGAAATTGATATGTTAATAATCAATAAATTTCTTAGAATTGAAAATTGAGCGAAAACTTATGAAATCAGGGCGTGCTAACCTGATGACGCGCAGTGTATATATAACTTACCGAACACCATTATACGTTCCGTCAGATGTGTTTAGATTTCTTAAATTGGGATCATCTTCAACTTCAATTCCAACTAATATGTTAGGCGAATTAGGAGGTATGCCGATCCAGCGAATAACTCCATACAAGTCAGCACATGATCCATATTCAGAGACTTCAACGAGTGACCCAATTGTTAGCTTAGTCCCAGGTATTTCATGTAATGGCTGGTAATTTGGGATATTTATATCTAAAATGAAATTTAAAAAAATTGCTTGTTAAAGATGAAGTCAAATTAATAATCACATATATCAAAAGGTTTGAAAAATTTTTTTTTGCAGTGATCCTTTGATTTTTTTAATATAAGCTTTGCAAGAGTCCAGCCTTTCACCCACAGAGTTGTTGCATTATACTTTTGTATCACCCACGGTAAGACCCTATAATGAATTCCGGTGGTTTGTATAATTTGTATTTCGATTCATTAATTAATTTCGGGAAAATCAATATTAATACTAACTTATGTGACAACAACGATGCATATTGAATTCTGGTATAAATGCAACATAATTTGGCAATAAACCGATAACTATAAACCTATTAACTATTTAGGCACAAGAACTTACAACTTGCCCATTAAAATCCATGTTGAGCCAGTGAATATATACAATACCAAGTTTAGTAATTAAAAAACAATTGCACTTCTTATAAATAACCTTACTGAAAACAAACTTTTTAGTATTATTATTAGTTCAAGCGGCATAAAAAAGAAAAAAAGATCCATGTATTTAATAATCAAAGTATTACATAATTAAATATAAATAATGGATTTCTATTGATTATGATATATGTATTTACCATATTTATTTGAAAAAAGGTTCAATATGTTTTAAATTGTATAAATATATATATAGGTATGTATTGTAAATATAATACATACATACAGATGAATTAAGGCATACCTTCAAAGTTGTTTCCTCTTTTTGATTCAGTGAACTCCAAAACAGTTAACGGAATATTATACATTTTAACGATATTTAAGTATATGTTTACAGGACCCAAAATTATAAACTTTTATCAGTAACTAAATGAATTTAATGTTGTAAAATATATTTTTGGAAATAAAAACTTGTTCCAAACGGCTGCGTTCTCGTATTTAACTATACTCAGTATATGTACGTTGTACACACAGTCTTTGCTATGTAGTGGCACGAAGTTATTTTTAATATGGGTATGTATATATGTATTACTGTGACACAAGTTGAATTTTATTTTGGAACATTTGCCTAAATATATATATATAACCTGTATCTAAGCCTATACAAATGCAAGTCTAACAAATTTGTATTCAATGATTTTCAATTTTAAAAAGTAACATTTATTTGAAAGAAATTAGTTAAGTTGCAACATACAAATAATTATTTATCCCTTATTGACGTGAACCTTTTCAATTTAGCAGAAAAACGTACGTAGTTTTAATACGGAGCAAAGATTCTAATAATAAATTTTCATGTGCATTATATATATAAATATTCTATAAATATATGCGTTTCAACAAAGTGTTTTTTTGCCAGTTCTCTCTCGCTGTCTCTCTCTTGCCTCGTATTTTATATCATAACAATTTTTCATATGTATGATTATTAAAAACAATCATCTGTACTAACATTTTAATAGTTATATATATAAAAAAAATAAGCTTTCGCAGCTGGTAATCGAAAATAAAACAAGTAAAAAAGGCAAACAAATAATTAAAAAAGCATTTGCATATATTTACATATAAACATGCAAAAATGGCTGTTGCTACAATGATTAACTAATATAAATAATAGAATATGTTTTTTATCCGAGCATTCTCAAAAATATATATATGTAATTTAAATGCTTTCTAAATGATGTCGCAAAATATTATCTGCGATATATAACTAGAGTGCTTTAGTCGAGAATGCTCGACTGGCAGATTCCTTGAGCCGAACTGCAAAGTTGCCATAACTTATACATCAACTTCTTTACCTACAATCGTTATTTATTTATTTTAGAAAACTTACTTTTTTTTATTGTCCTATAAAAACTGTTCAGGATACTACTACCAATTTAATATTTAATATCACCTTTAATATTCGGTATTTTCTTAAAAAAATCATTGTTTTAATATTGGTTTTTATCTATACTAAGAACCTGGGACGAGGCATAAAAAATACACTATCGAATTATAAATTTAAAAATAATGCAATTAAATAGTTCGAATTTATTTTTGGTCCACAAATATTCAATACTTTAATTAATGCTTGAAATATATATAGATATTGTAGAGATTATCAATCATTTAAAGCAATCTAGATGTTTGTTAAAATGAAGTATGCTAAAAAAACTATCTGTATATAACTTTGGTACGATCTCGGATCTTTTCTCAATCCCACTTTATTCTTTTTTTACCGATTCACAAAGGGAACACAAATAAAAGGAAACTAATAAACAAATTATATGTGCCACAAATTAATGTTTATATACTTTGCTATACTTTGACATAAGCTCCATTTTTGTTGAATTGTTTCTGAGCGAGCTAGATTTTGTTGAACTTCAAAGATGAGTATATTCCTTTTCTTATAATTCAGAAGTATATACTTATTACATACAAAAAATCAATTTGAACAAGATTATTTCCATGACTGAACTATCAAAATAATTTTATCTTGATATGCTCTGAATTGATTTAGGTTTGTCACATTTTGTAAAAGAATTTTCTTTTCGCATAAGAATCAGGACACTTTTATAACAAATTCAATAATTCTAAATTGATTTTTCTAATTTGTAATATTATTAAGTAATTACCGGCATTTGCTTTGACATCTACAGGTGAAATAGTAACTTGCAAACTTTTACCCTTAGCCTTTGGTAAATTTCCGAACGTAGGGCCTGTCAATACGGATGTTTCCAATTTATTGTCAGAAGATTTTGCACTGGATTGTGTTCTATTTAAAATCATAGCAGCTCCTCCCGCATTTGTCGGCCAGTTCGTTCCCAGCAAATCAGCTAAGTCCACGTTTTCCTTTTCTTGAGGATTATTCACAATGATTACATTATGCTCGTTCCTGGTGGACTCCTCAATGTCACTCTTATTTATGATTATAATGTCTCGATCTTTAATATTCATTGCAGCTGTTGGGTTTTTTGAAGTTGTTGAAATTTTTTCATTAATGTTTCTAGCAGTTTTTCGTTCAGATGGAACTGAAATTTTGTTAAAGGGTAGCGAAAAGTCTCTAATATTATATTGGTTTTCTTCATTTATGGGTAAAAAATCATCACTTTTGATCAAGTCTGTCATTGTTTCGGAATCATAAAACTGGGCCGAGGGCTGTCGTTTTTTGTATTTGCTATCACTTCGCTGAGTTGTTGGCACTATGGCTGTGTAAACTCTCTCAATAGTTTCATTTATAAACTTTTTGGCAGATAATTTATTTTTTAACTCATTTGAGACGGGAGATATCCAATCCGCTGTGGCAAATATTGATAAAGAGGGTTCACACTGCATATATTTGGTTGCAAACGGAATATCCTTAGCTTGTGGTGAGTGTCCATTATTTAGATGCTAAAATATATAAATTTGTAAATAAAGAGCATAATAGTTTACATATAAATAACAGAAATTACATACCAGAAGTTCCAATCCAAAAAAATATCCAACCGGACTTAGCTCCTGCACTGGACCAATGTAACGTACAATACAGTCATAGCCCAAATTTCCTTTTTTCAATGGTTCTCCTTGCACACTCAAAACATCGTTTAGTTTTATATTAATCAACCAGAGGCATTTTTCCGTGTTGCAAACTAGACGCAATCGACTTTCCAGATTCACAATACTGATTACGTACGGCCAAATATCCTCTGTTACTTTTTTTAAGTAGCTTGTTTTGCATTCGTAAAAGTTCGTATTAATATGGGTATTGAAATCTAAAATCTGAACAATACATTTTTCACTTTCATTACCATCTGGAGTTCCAATTATTTTTATCAATGATCCCGCAGCAACTATAAGTTTGTCAAGACGCGTATTTGGATTATTGTTAATATTTAAGTCAACATTGGAAGGCAGAATATCAGATTGCGTTAGCTCAATCTGACGACAAATGAGTGCATATTTCAGGTAGTTAAGATCAGTTTCCATGAAAATCAATTAGTAAAATATACAAAATATCAATATTTAAAACAAAGATTACGAATAACAAATAAGTTAACTTTAATCGGAATTGTTAATGAAATAATATCGATACATTCATATATCGATAATTAGATTGCAAAGCTCACCTTTGTAAAATAAAATCAAGTGTTTATACGAATATAACCATATTATAAATAAATAAATGTATACGTCAGCTAAATAAATCATTAATCATGGTTTTTTCGAAAAATTATAGTATAATTATAAATGACACATATTACCATTTAGCGTGTTCAGGGACAACGCTGAACATAAAATTTAAAGACGTGGAATCCTTGTCTTAACTTATTATTTTGTTGTATTCCGCCAGCTTTGCTGTACCTAACCAATACACCAATTATTCCACTTGTTACATATAAACGTTTATAAGTTATTGTTAGATTGTTCCTGTTGGAACATGAATTGCCCATTGTGGAAGTGTAAAATTCTACGACATTTTTTTTTGGCTTACAAACATATAAATTCCCTTTTTACCATCCTTGTGCTTTCACAAGGCTACATATGATGTATGCCGACATAGATTTACCTTTTCTTCTAGGTTGTCTAAATTTTTTTGTCCCGTTTCGTCCTACTAGATATTACTGCCCTCCCCCTTTGTCTACGTGCACAACGGATTACGCCTTGAACAATTCATTTCGGGTTCTATGTACTCAGTATAATACCCTATATCACATATCCTCCTCTGAAATCTCTCTTCCCTTAATCAAATCTTTGCTTTCAGCATATCTTCGGCAAATCATTGATCACTCTCAGCTATGAGAAGGGTCATAGCTTGCCGGACTGGCTAAACATTCACGCCATCGGATCAGTGGTTTGCCATCTATTTCTATATCTTTCTCTTTATATCTAACCTATATTATAATTTTCACTTTCATATGTTAATTTTGTTAGTATAAGATTTAGTTTTAGACTTATATTAACATAAATGTACATTTCTTTTCAACTTCTCCTATCCATTTTGACTGTAGATTCTATTTCAGCACTGGCAAAACTTGCTGTGAACAGGGGCATAGCTGGCCGGACTGGCAAATAAAATACCCCCTTCGTGTCGGTGATGTTATTAGAATTATTTATATTTTCCTTAAGCTTTTAGAAAGTAATCTATTGTAATTTATCTCTTAATAACTCGAGTTGACACTCATAAAGTCAACCGTTTCAAATAAATAAATAATTAAATAAACAAATGGTCAATCCATTTCTAATACATAACAAATAAAGCCTTTCATAAGGAACAATAGGTAATATTAATTTAAACGAATAATTCTGTGCAAGGGTATATCATCTTGGGCAATAATTACCAAGACGAGCGTCGGCACTGTTTGCAACGGAATTACGCGTACTTCTCTTTTGTCGTCGCGCCAACTGAAAATATTGTGAATTCAGGCCAAATGCAGTCAACTGCCAACCCATTGAACAAACTCTTGCACATAGCAATCGAGAGAGCGCGTTGGTGCTCTCCGTTGATACCGTCCGCATCTCAAAAGGTTCAACGCTACTTACTGGCTAAAGAGACTTGCGCTTAGCTACGCATAGCAATCTTGTTAATTACCGCAATAGTAACAGTAGTAGTAGTACAACAACAACTGCAACGGAATCGACCGCCCACTCAATTCCGTAGACGACAAAATTCCCCATCACGAGCCATCGATCAATATGAACCTAACTAAAACCAATACGTGCAGATTGGAATAGATCGCAACATTCAAATTGTAATTTGTGAAGGAGTATTCCGATTTTGCATGAGTAATTAAGTTTGTGATAGAACACGGTATTTGTACTGCACAGATTATAACTCGAAAAATTTAATATCTGATCACATCACGGCAAATCTAGAATGCATGGCAATCTAGGCCGCAGTTATTCCCATCCGTCTAGAAAAGCTACTCGCCTGTAAGATAGGTGCTGCAATACTCGGCTGTGATTACCCTGAACGACTGTGTTTAAGCTTTTAGAAATAGATGGCAAACCACTTATCCGGTTGGGTGAATATTAAGCCAGTCCGGCAAGCTATGACCCTTCTCATAGCTGAGAGTGATCAGTGATTTGCCGAAGATATGCTGAAAGCAAAGATTTGATTAAGGGAAGAGAGATAAATGAATTGTGCAAGGCGTAATCCGTTGTGCACGTAGACAAAGGGGGAGGACAGTAATTTCTAGTAGGTCGAAAGGGGCCGAAGAAGTTTAGACGACCTAGAAGAAAAGGTGAATCTATGTTGCCAGCAATTACACCAACACGGTTTGTTAGTGACGGTAGATTCGGAAGTAAAAGCCTGCTGGAGTACGATGGTAAACTAAGATAAGTAAAGGACTATATCCGATCCTGATGAATTTATTACTGTGCACTCCAAATGCAGCAGTATTCCAGAATTGGACAGGAAAGATATGTATTAAAGATTAGTGGTGAATGGGTCATTAAACTCTTTCGACCAACGTTTAATAAAACGTAGGACTGAAGTTAGATCATTAATAAATTATGTAAAAAACAATACGGTCAAGTTTTGAAATTGAAATATCATGGATGACAGAGTCAAAAGCTTTACTGAAGTCAGTATAAATGACACCAATTTGCTTTTTTTTAAGAAACTATCATTAATCAATAAGGTAAATTCTAAAAAATTGGTCACAGTGGACTGACTCTTAACAAAACCATGCTGGGCAGGGGAGATTAGAGACCCGCAGAGATGCTGCAATAAAGAAGTAATTACTTTATCAAATAATTTAGGGATGGCGTCAACCTAGCTGGCCCTATAGTTAGTAATATCAGACATGCCACCTTTTTTGTGGTGAGGAATGATATACGATATAAGAGTTAATTTCAAGGGAAAGATTATAGACCATTAGTATTGGACGAAGAGGGGAATATTTTCTGGTCCATCAGAGTAGGAGATTTATAAGGAATTTATAGAGGAAAGAAGAAAAAAGTGTGATATAGGGGGAGCAATGATAGAGTTGGATGAAACAATGTTAGAGGGTTAAGAAATATTATTAGAGGAGACAGAGGAATAAGTTGATTGGAAAAAGTTAGCAAAGAGGTCCGAGGTCCGCGGAATCAGTGCTTGCTTTTCAGTCCCAAGATAATAAGAGGAAGGCAGACCAGAAGAATTTCTCTTTGACTTAACAAAGTTAATGAATTGCATAGGGTCTTGACCAAATTGCCTTTTGCAACGTGCTAGATAATTCTCATAACACTGAGAATTAAGAATAAAGAAGTTTGATTTTGCTAAGAGATATTTCGACAGGTCAAAACTGGACCCACTCTTCTAAAACTTTTTCAAAAATTTTGGTTGAATATTTTTTAAATTTAACAGTCTACTAGTAAACCGTTGAGGTTTAGAAATATTTGCCAAGGGGATGCTATTCGCAATGCACACACTTAAGAGTTAATTCAAAGTTTTATAAAAAAAAATAACAGCAATACTTTTGTCAACCGCGTAATACAGAATTCACCAATCGGTTGTATAAATAAGCTCAGTTAACAAAGCGAAGTTTCCGGAAACAACGGCGCGGCTTGTAAGCCGTTGGTGCAGTTAAGAAGAATTGCAAACACAATTGTATCACATATCTTCGGGGACTGACAAAGGGGAGGTCCTAGAGAAATTCACTTTAAGGTGATTGTGGATAAAGACAAGATCAAGATTTCTATTGGACAGATTAGAAATTGAATTAATCTGAAACAACGAAGGTCAAGCCTGCCGTCTAAAAAATCATGCTAGGCTGAAGGAATAAGGTTATTTGAGGATCCGAAAAATGACCACGAATTTTGATGGAATTTTGAAATCCGCCAACACAACAACATAAATTTCATCTATGAAGGATAGGTGCTTAAAAGTTTCAATATTAGAAGAGGGAGAGATATATGAACAAGTTTAATACAACGAGAAAGATGAATAGTAATGTGGTTAGTCTTATATAATCAACCATAGGGGCATGGCTAAATTGTCCGCCCCTAAATTATTCCCTAAATTATTTGAAAAAAATAATTACATCTTCCCTACATCATCTCTGTAAGTTTCTTATCTCCCCTGCCCAGCATGGTTTTGTTAAGAGTCGGTCCACTTATGACCAATTTGTTAGAGCTTAGCTCATTAGTTAATGATGATTTCTTAACAAAAAAGCAAATTGATGTCATTTAAACTGAGTTCAGTAATGTTTTTGACTCTGTCAACCATAATATTTTTGTTTTCATCCTCTACTGCTCTCCTGAATTTGTTCCTATTTAAGGGTAGAACCCAAAGAGTCTTATTAAGATCCCATACCTCAAAGATGGTTCAAGTTTCTTTTGGAGTACCTCAGGGTAGCCATCTTGGACCATTGTTTTTAATATTATTTATTAATGACCTTCCCTTATAAAATTCACTTTATCATACTCTGATTATTTACATCATTCTAACCTACAGGATGATTTTAATTCTATGCAACTATGGTGTTCAGCCAATAAGTTGTATTTAAATTGTTCTAAGTGTATGTTTATGACGTTTAGCCGTACGACAACTTCCCTTTACAATGCATCAAGGCTGTTAAAGACCTTGGCGTTCTTCTGGACTCTAAGCTAAGTTTCAATAGTCACATATCCACTATCGTAAATGAAGCTAAGGGAGTCCTAGGTTTTATTAAACGGAGGTCAAAAGACCCTTTCACTACTAAACTTTTATACATATCTTTGGTACGTCCAATCCTGGAATATTGCTCATGCATTTGGAGTCCGCAGTATAAAATTCATCAGGATCGGATAGAGTCCGTTCAAAAGCAATTTTTTCTTTTTGCCTTAAGTGGTTTAAACTGGGATACGAATTTTAGTTTGTCATCGTACTCCAGTAGGCTTTTACTCCTGAATCTCCCGTCGCTAACAAACCGAAGACCAATACTTGGTGTTGTTTTACTACATAAGTTAATTGTTGGTGACATAGATTCACCTTTTCTTCTCCTAGGTCGTCTAAACTTCTCCGTTTCCTTTCGACCTACTAGAAATTACTGTCCTCCCCCTTTGTCTACGTGCACAACGGATTACGCCTTGCACAATTCATTTCGGGTACTATGCACTCAGTATTTATTTTATTTTTATTTTTTTTTTATTTATTTCTTTCGACTTTACGACTTTACGAGAGTCAACTCGAGTTATTTAAAGATAAATAACAAAAGAATTACTTGCTAAAAGCCTAAAGAAAATATAAATAATTCTAATAACATCACTGACACGTTGGGGGTATTTTATTTGCCAGTCCGGCCAGCTATGCCCCTG
>SCDZ01001471.1:0-10440 GCA_004143845.1 Drosophila lacertosa
CTTGCTCCGGTTGAAATTCGCGGTTAAATGCATCGTCCATTGAACGATCTGGCGCTGGCATTCCCATTGTCGACAATAGACTGCTGCACATGAGCACACGGCCATCTCGTCCTTGTACTTGTCCCATAGTACGGTCGGATTCAATGGATAACATGTAACTAAGATTATTGCAAATAATGTACGAATATGATTCGTTAGCGCAGAAACAGTGGCTTCGGCGAGCGTTGAGTCACAATGTTTATCGCTTTCGAGCAAATTCACCACACTATCCACAGTACGCAGAGAATCGATGGATGTAGGTCCTCTAGTGTTCACCAAAACCAAGAAGCATACTTCTTGGCGGAGATAATCTGTGTATATTCGTAGGAGAGCATCAGTCGAATAAATATCAGCGAAGCCAGCAACAGCATCACCTATCTTCCGTTCTCCAGGTGAACTGATAAGTGTACGACAGTCGCGTAACGTTCATGAGCCGGAAATGAAAATAGTCGCCAAATGGCCTCGTTTCTTTTCACGTAACGTCTAAGTTGAAATATCGTCACCTCGTCGTTTGCATTCGAATCAGCAATGCCAAACACCGCCATGTCGTTCCGTTTGTTCACATATTTCCAAACGTAGTATGGAACGATCCAGCGGTTATCGGCGACAACTTTGATGCGTTTCACTATCATCTCAATCCATCTGCCGTTTTCATCTGGAGAAGGACGCCGATATAATGGATATAAATTGTACCCACTGATTGTTTTAGCGGACGGGAAAATCGTTTTATGCAATATCCGATTTCCATGCATGGAGATTCCGGGTTGTGCACACCGCAAGGGATGGATCATGCTCATTGCCACAACGGGATGCAGCTCCGGATCATTTTCTAGATCTGGTATTTCGGTAGAAATAATCGAATCAATAGGATCTGGTCTGATCTTGTCTAACATGCAAAGCAAATTATGTGCATGTGGTAAACCACGCTTCTGTCATGTAGTCAACAGATTTGAAATTTCTGGCAATTTCGGATTGCATGTGAACGTAACACATATTTCAGCGAGTCCGTAATTCCGCACGAACGTCGCATTTTGAGAATACTCATGCATATGGTGCGGCCTTTAAACATAAGTAGTTGGGAGAATGGTCAAACAACCGATGTTGGCCGCGTGTCCTTCAGTAGCGGTGGCGTCACGCAAGGTGGTGTACTCATCTGATCTTAACTTCGACTGATTGTCTATACAGTACTTTTGAAAGAAATGGCGGTATCTCAACAGATGTTTGTCAACATATAGACGAATCATCAATCGATACGCAAAAAAATTCATTGAGTTGACCTTTTTAATCGTTTCTTCGTCTGAAATATAAATTCGAACATACTTGTAGAATGAAAAAGAAGTTATGACTTGCTTAGAAACCTTTCGACGGATTGGCCATCTCTATATCTAGCCATCTTCCTCGACAGAACATTAACGGGTATTCAAGTGCATCATATAACCGATGAGCCTCGTACATGTGCTGCAATTATCTAACATTGTCGTTTGGAAGCAATTACGAAAGAAATGAGAATTGATAATTTTGATAATAATGAGACGCTATTACCTTATAGCTCGTATTGTAGCCTGGTTGATGAACAAATTCGGGTCCAAATGACATAATTTAAAAGCATCCGTTATAATGTTGAGCGTACATCAGGAAATTGTTTGATTGGCTTGTATTTCCATATAGTAGCGAATAAAATGGCTCTTGCGGATGATTTAAGACGGGCAATGTTACCTTGCCACCAGCGCAGCATAATCCGGCAGATTCCCATTGAAACTTTAATGCATTGCAATGCTGGTCTTTGTGCAGCGCGAGCCTGTGCAATATTACTTGCTGCTTGTATCTCTTGGGTGCGATTATTATGGTCATTCTTACTACTCATTTCACTACATGTACTCCGTCCAAGGCTTTATTAAATAACCCACACAAACTATTCGTTTAGTCGATTTTTGTGCTTTATATAGTGTGACCGATTGATGAAAAACACAACAATGATTCTTCCTGTTTGCTACATTTTTGCTTTGAATTTAAGCACAAAAACAATATTAGTAGCCGGCAAATGGAATGCTCTTAATAAATAGTTTAGCTTGCATTTTTTCTTGAATTAATATCTTCCAGGTCAGTGCACCGCACCTCCCCCCGCAATACAAACAGAGACAGAAGCATACAGCGACTTGTTTGAAGTGTTGCCTAAGAAGCCTTCAACGCATTTAAGGCAACATTCAGAGAGGACCCGAAGGTAAGACGCCAAGCTCAACTGTTCATATGAAAATGTTGTTCTACAGCGAAGAAGGAGCTGCAATTAAACACAAGATAAAAGCAGCCTTAGTAGCACAAGAAGAATCCCAAAAAATGCTTGAAAGACTAAGAGCCATTGCGCCTCGTACGTAAGTTTTTTTATTGGTTACGTTGTCAGTCCGGGTAACATGATCGCTTAAGTGCCCACAGTCCATATCAGATGGTCTAGTTGTATCGTACACTTTCATAAGGCAAACACGGGAAGTTATAGATGCCAGGATAAGGTCACCAGCACAAGTCCACCAACTGAAAAAGCGAGAGCCATATACCTTCCCAACAGCACCAACGGCATGCCAGATACTAGCAACACAGATACCACAGCACCAAAAAACAAATGCACTTGATACAGCTTGAGCAGAATCATTTTGCGTCGGCCCAGGACTTGCTATCACCAACGGCTATTAGATCTCGTTGTGGCCCACAGGCAAACCTTAATGCTGAACAAAACACAGAACAATTGACCGAGTACATAACATTCCAGCTGGAGCAAGCATTCGATGCCAGACGCAGAAGCTACAAGCGGCACCACACTTATTAGATAATTAAAATTAGTGTAAATAGTATTTCCAGAATTTATGAAAATGTGTAAGTACATTTACCATCTTTTTTTTAAAGCACAATTTAAATTAGTATATTGAAGAAAATAGCAATAAAATGTAAGTAAAAATATGCTTGCAATAATACAGTTACAGAATATAATAAAAAACAATTTAGGTCAAAAAACATAAAACATTTATAAAACACACACATAAGAACGGTAAATGATCAAAAAAAACTTTGTCAATTTAATAAGGTTATTAATTTATTTAAATTCAAAAAGCCTTTTGTATGCAACTTTATAGATCAATATAATATATAATACTTTACTACATAATATTTGTACGGACGCTATATCAAGATGAATAGTAATCAAAAACCTTTATAGTGGCTTCATTCATTTACTGAACCAAATATACAATTGCAAAGATATAAAATAAATCTAAACATTGGCGGTAAAGAAATTCACTAGAAGAATTCAATGGGTTGATACAGATATAATATAATCCTGCCCCAATTCAAAACAAAAAAAAATTTGATAACTGAGAAATCATTGAATATGCTCAAGAAACAAATAAAAGAGTTCGCGAAAACGAGACAGACCTAAACAGGCACTACCGTTTTATAATGTTTTAAGAATTTTGATTAAAATCACTGTAATTTTTTATTATGATCATTTTAAAAATATTAACTGTTAAGAAAAGAATTAAATAAATTTTATATATTGCCACATATTACTGAAACAATTAAAATTGATCGAAAATACAGAATTGTTAGGGTTATATAAACAATAAAGTTATCAAAGAGAAAAGCATAATTAGAATTATTAAAAATATACATACAAACTATATGAACACGAAAGCTGAGTCAAAGCTATTTTAATAATATATTTTAGCAAATAATATAATTATAGTTTACCAATGAAAAATTATCCTAAGATTGATTGTTTTCTGCTTATTCATATCGTGTATCCAATTATAAAATAATATAACTAAGTATAAATTGTTATCTTACTTAGAGACATGAAAAACAATACGGAAAGAACGAATAGAAAAAAAGTTAAATCGGTACATGAAAATATTGTTAGAAACCTTAAAGACAAAAAAACAAACAGAGCACGAGGTCGAATTCTCACAAGAAAACGTTACGTAACCAAATCAGCCTTCGAAATCGATTTTAAGCTGTATCAGCTCTTCCAAATATAAACAATTACACAATTCCACATTAAAACATTAAAAACATAGGAAAAATACAAATTAATGAAGTTTATTTTTTGATGTAAAAGTAAAACGTCAATATATGGATATTTGGGGCAAACAAGAAGACGTACTCAAAAAATAAGTAGTTGAATTTAATGGAAGACATCGGCAATCCGATAAATTTTCTGTTTCTACCTTCATTACTGCTTACCCACATATAACTAAGCGTGACCAAAATACCTTACATATACCAATATGATTGCCAGTGATTGTCCCAGAGACTTAATGTAAGTATGAGGCTCAAGCTCGTCATTATGCATATCTCGCTTCCGAGTTGCATTGACTGATCTTAAAAGGTATCAGCCTGGCTCTTAGAAAGTTATTGGCTCCCAGTATCTTTCACTTCTAGGGGCGCATCGCCCAACAGGACATCTGTACCAAGCTATGACTAGCTGTGGTAAAATTATTTAAACTTCTAAAAGAAACGGTTGGTGATCGTTGTATAGACAATGCTGCGAAACGAAGTTGTGCTTATTTTGCTACCTAACATTTTTTATTAGGTATAATGGCGATAATAAGAGGTAGAAATTAATTGAACAATAAACTGATGAACAGTTTTACAACAAAATTTGATGATTTTTGTAATCTATATTTGACCTTTTTAAAAAACAGTAGTTCACATTGCGTAACTAAATATCTCGAAGAAACGGCAACAAAAAATTACATTTATCTTTGTTACTTTAGGATATAATATACTAACCTAAGGTATGATATAAGGACGATCATAAACAAATATTAATACATACCTTAGCCAAATTAACAGGTATAAAAAACAGCAAATATGAGGTTAGAGTAACTATAATAAACACACTAAGCACCAATAAATAAGGAAAATTCACTTGAGACATTATAAGTATGCATTGTTCATACATTATCAGCGATTTTAAGTTGAACAGAACTGACAAAAAGTTGTTTTGAATAAAAACCATTGCCTATCAAAATATTAAGAAGTTGAGATGCCAAGCGTTCGTTGATTTTATTCAGTCTGGGGCAAGTTTTGTTCTGTCTGCTTTTAAAAAAAGAAAGAAGTTTGAAAACGTCCGTTTGCAAGTATAATTTTAAGTTGCAAATACAATTCAGTGTGTTTATATTGATTACATTTCAATATTATTAAACAAAATGGATACCGTCTGTGAGCTGCAGACCTGATGCTCTTATAGGCATTTAATTTCTTAAATGGTATTCTGTATAAAGGCCATTTTACACTTTTCATTTCCACAACTAGAATTAAAGCAAATATTTTTCAAGAATGTAATAGAGATTACTTGATTGCAGCATGCTTGACTTACACAAGGTTGCCTTTAGTTATAAAGAAGGAAGATAATATCGAATATGAAAATTACACTATTAGGGGTTTTATATATATATATAATATCTAACTTCGTAAACGGAGGCGAGCTTGATCGTTCCTAAATCGCAACTGATTTGCGGGGCAAAAAAAAAATGAAACGAAAGAAGACGCTGGGGGACGAAAACAACTATAATAGACGTATACGAGATGACAACTACGACGCACACAAATCTACGTACGCTAAATTTGACATTGTAACGGTCGGAACCTAACTCTCATAGTGCTGACAGTGTGCGTTGTGCATGGTCGTTAGACTTATCATGCATAGTTAGACTTTGGTGCAGCCGGCAGACGAAGGATATTTGTTTGGGTTAACTTCGAATGCACCTATGCAATGACCGTCTCGGGTCTCTTACGTTTTAGTCATAACATGGAAAGTCCATAGCTAAGTAGTAGTATCTCGATAACGGTCGGTCATTAGATTGTAGGAACTCTCACAGTCCTTAGTTTCAGATCACCAGTTAAACGGAGGCACTGTGTATTGAAGATCTGAATTATTAGAATCTCCAAAATCTTCAAAAGCGAGATTGATGCTGGAACAGATGTTCTCTTTAGCATGCTTATTTGGTTTTTAGACTACGATCCGTTGATGATAAATGCCCCTTCATCGATTACTACCGTGGAATCCAAGTGTCTGGGCCTGTTGCTGCAATCTCCCATTAGACCCATTGTTGGGTCCAGCGCATTCGATAAGTTCATACAAAATTTAGATTTTAGTGCAGCTGCTAATTGGGATCATTTTTCCGGCGCAATCAGTCGCAGATTTGTCTTTGGCGAGGCTTATGACATTATTTTAATGCTGGTGCGATTGCCTTGACAAAACAAAGATAAAAATATATTTACATTTAACGAGTTTCTTTAAAAAATTGACTTTGTTTTATTTATATTAGATAAAAATTGGTACCGTACATTCTACGTTTTTTTTTACCTACGCGGGTTCTTCTGCTTACATTGTATGCCTATGTTCGGATTAATGCGAAAAGCATCTAACAATTTCAATTTTATGACCCTTTATGTTCTAAACATTCTGGGAACCGCCAAGAAAGGTTAGAGGATGTTTGTTTTTCAATTAACAATGCGGCTTGGTATGGCAATGTCTCGCAATTGCCGCCTTGTATTTATTTTTCTTATAAAATATATACTTCAAATTATTATTATTGTAGCATTTAAAGAGTTATGGCCGGACAGATGTGGAAAATTAAGTCATTTTTATTCCAGTTTTTGTGTTTTTACATAGTTTTTTCTGTTTGTGCGCAATTAAAAGCTTATCATTAACTCAAGCAGTGCAATCTGATTCAATCGATTAAATGCCTTGTTTCGGTAAATCTACTCTCTTTAAGTTTGTGGTAACGCATTGTAATCTAGACTTGGTATTGTGCTGAACTTGAGAGAGCCAACAACTTTTCCTTCCCAAGTCAAGCCATTACGATTTTTTCTCGACGATTGATTTAGAGGCTTCAGCATCCTTCACAAACTTGATACGGCAGTTTGACATTGTCTTTGCAACTTACTCTGTCTACTACCGGGGTCGTCTATGCTCAGAGAAAATGGTTGTGAGGTGTGAGCTGCATTGGAAAAGTGTTGCATGAACAAAAACTTAGACAGAAGCTAAAAATTACAGGGGAAAGTTAACTTATCAGAGATAACACAAAATTGAACATGCTATGTAAATGTAGGAAGATTAAAGGAAATAATACGCTCGTATCTACTTGCCAAATAATTTATGAAATGGTCAACTTAAGGCTCTAGCTTTACAAGAATGCTAATCGGACATGGGTGTGAGAAATAGATGTGTGGTGTGTATAATTTCAAATGTAATTATGGTTGTGTGTTCTTCTGTCTGCGGTATGCAAATATATTTTCCACATATGTACATATGAACAGTTAATATAAATAAATATAATATAAATACATTAGTTGTATAAGACAAGCAGAACAAAGAGATTTCAGTGAGGGCGCGGTAAGTTCGTTTATCCTGCAGGCCCAAGGTTGCTTATAAAAGTGCACGCAAGGGGTAGTTTTATGCATTGCATCACCTTTATCCATCTTATTGGAAAAATCCGTAAATAAGGGGGTGTGGCTTACTACCACTTACGGCACTAAAAAAATTGAAATATCCATATTTTGTTTGGAACAGTTTTATTTTTAAGGAAAACACCAAAAAGAGTAGCATGAAAAGCAGCAAGGGACTGCATGTTGTACTAAAGGGCATTGAGCTTGATATAACACCCGCAGAAGTAACTAAGGCGCTACACGAAAAAGGATTTAGCTCTAAGACATTCTTTAACATCTTAAAAAAGGACAGGAAGCCACAACCACTCTTCAAGCTAGAACTTGAACCAGAAAGCAATCCCTTAACGAAAAACGAAGTGCACCTAATATACAAACTTCAGTTCCTACTGCACCGTAGAATAACAGTAGAAGAGCCACATAAACGCAAAGCCCCAGTTCAATGTATGAATTGTCAAAAATATGGCCATACAAGATCGTACTGTACACTGCGAGCGATGTGTGTAGTTTGCGGAGAGCTTCATAACTCCGCCCACTGCACAGCAAGAAAAGACGACGCCAACACAAATAAGTGTGGCAACAGCGGTGGTAATCACACGGCAAACTACAAAGGGTGTCCAGTATATAAGGAGATGAAAAGTCAAACCATAGCATCCAAATTAAACCCAGACGTCTTCTTTTCGACTGCAGCCAGATCCCCGTTTGGCCCCGGAAACTTAACCAAAAACATGACATTCGCAAGTGCATTGAAAACAGTAATGAACACGGCACAACAGCAGCAACCATGGGAGCAGCTAAAGAGCAAATTTGAAGCAATGTTATCTAACTTGCAGCAAACTTTTCAGTGCTTATGTCATTTATGCGGACAACTATGCAAGATTTAATGCGAAACCAAAATCTTTTGATACAAATGCTGGTATCACAACAGCCAAAATAATCAATGGCTTCCATACGTATATCTACGTGGATCGCTAATGGCGTTTCACAGCATAATGTTACTTTCAGAAACTCATTTTAAAAACAAATATAATTTTAAAAGACGAGGCTACTTATTTTATGGAACATATCATTCCGATGGTAAAGCGCATGGTGAATATGCTGAAAACTATCTACAGGCCACATTTCTAAACATACAATTGGATAGTGGTAACCAACTTACTCTAGCCGCCGTATACTGCCCTCCTGGTTTTTCCATAACTGAAGGCAAGTTTATGCAGTTCTTCAACTCACTAGAAGAATACTTCATAGCAGCAGGAGACTACAATGCCAAGCACACACACTGGGGATCTCGTCTCGTGAACCCAAAAGGAAAGCAGCTTTATAATGCAATTATAAAAGGAACTACCCGATCTAATTGACTTTGCATTTACTAAAAATATTCCCCGAAATCTTGTAAGCGCTGAATGCCTTACAGATCTCTCATCTGATCACTCGCCTGTTCTAATCAACCTACTCCGACAGCCAAAAAACTTTTGATTGACTTCACAGGAAACTTATTGGGTTATATGCAATAAATTTATAAGTTCACACATTGAGCTAAAACCTCTTTTCAAAGCGGATTATAACATCTACAACTTTGTTGACGCACTTGAGTCAGTCATAGTCACCGCCGCTCGCTTTTCAACACCTCAAAATACACAAGCACATTACAACCAAAAGAAGGCAAATCTTCAATTCGAGCAGCTCGTACTTGAAAAGCGAGGCTTACGTCGAGAATGGCAACACCACAGATCTGCACCTGCACGGCAAAGGTTAAAAGAGGACACACGTAAGCTAACCAAAGACTTAAACCAAGAGAAGCATATGCCGAACGCCGCTACATAGAGCAATTATCAACATCTTCTACAAAACACTCAATATGGAGAGCTCACCCTAGTCTAAGCTCGCCAACAGAAACCCTGATGAAAATACGGAGCCCCGCAGGCGGCTGCTCCCGCGATGGAGATAGAGCCAGAACATTTGCTACTTACCTTAAAAATGTTTTCCAATCAAATCGTGCCACAAATTCGTTTATACATGAATAATAGCATGAGCCAATAGAGTTCCTCCCAAACGATATCGTTAATATTATTAAAAAACAACTGAGCCCGTAAAAGTCACCGGGCTGCGACGTCATTACCCCGAAAATGATTATTGAGCTTCCATACTGTGCCGTATGTACTATCACCCATCTTTTCAATGCCATCACAAAACTAGGTCACTTTCCAACGAGATGGAAAAAGTCAGTCATCATAATGATACCGATGCCAGGAAAAGATCGCACACTACCCTCGTCGTATGGACTTATAAGCCTATTGTCATGTCTATCAAAACATTTCGAAAAATGCATACTGACTCGGATGAATCCATTTTTAAGAGTCCACAACAAAATTCCATCGCATCAATTCGGCTTTCGTGAAAAACACGGAACTATTGAGCAGCAGTAGATATACGAAACGCTTTCGAAAATCGGGAACACTGCAATAATTTTGGACGTCTCGCAAGCATTCGACAGAGTTTGCTTAGAAGGCCTAATGTACAAAATAAATAAATAAATAAATGTATAAATTTTAGAGTCATACCTCTACGACAGAAAATTTTCAGTAAGATCCAACACTGCTATGTCGGATGATCATACTATTGAAGCTGGAGTTACTCAAGGAAGTGTACTTATTCCAATATTATACGTAGTCTATACAGCAGACATCCCAATAAGCACACGACTTACAACATCTACTTTAGCTGACCATACATCTGTTCTTAGCCGCTCCAAATGCCCTATACAAGCATTTGCGCAACTAGCTCTTCATCTGCCCGAAGTAGAAAATTGGCTATCTGATTGGCAAATAAAAGTACAATCCTAGTGCAAACTTTAACGAAAGACCTAAATATTTTAAGGTATTTTGGTATTTTTAATTGCGGTTAAGAAGGATCAAAATAATCAAAATTATACTGAAATGTACAGAATTGTGGCTCTAGCTCTTA
>SCDZ01001473.1:0-10603 GCA_004143845.1 Drosophila lacertosa
TGTGTTGTGCGCAACAGCGTCCACATCTCGATTGGCCGCCATTGCTACCTCTCTATTGTGAGTTTAAAGTATTTGGCGTTAAAAGTGATTCCAATGATCGAACTAAGACCGCCGAAGCTCTTTTTTGAAGACCATTCCTATTCTCTGGGGAAGATCTACATTTCCCTGAAGAAAAAAAATTACAACTTTTTTCATTTTGTGCTTACCAACGAACCACACTCAACGACAGCGACACTACGCTGTCGCCCGGCGACAATATGCAGACAACCAATCACAGCACAATTAAAGGCTGATGCAATATTACCAAATTGCTGAAATACATAAGTCTTCTGGTGAAATTCCCGAGACTGTATATCCATACACTCATACGCGCATACCAGCACACTCTTAGTGTGCGCCGACACGGCCAACCGGACTATTACACGATCTCGTGCAATTTTGCCAAAAATGCTTTGTTACCATTCAATCAACTTATAAAAGTTTATTCAAATATAACTTCTAATTTTTCATTTAAACTCATAATTTCCATTAACAAATTACATCTTCATATTTATGTTTCTTTCTTAACTAATACAAATTCTTTTTCCTTAACACAGTTTTTTTTTTTTCATTATCATTAACCACACAGGTTTTACATTATAATATTTAATGCGCCACACACCATGATCAAAACAATTGTTTTGCACTTGCGCTTACATTATTATAACAAAAATCATTATAAGCCCTTAAGGCATCTGTACTGTCTCTTTCAACAGTGTCTTTTCCAACATTTTCATTACTGTCTCTTTCAACAGTGTCTTTTTCAACTATTTCATTACTGTCTCTTTCAACAGTGTCTTTTTCAATTTTTCATTACTGTCTCTTTCAACAGTGTCTGTTTCAATTACATTATTTAAATCCTTATCAGAAATTAAATTCAGCTGGTATTTGCCTCTTTGGCATTTTTCTTATGTCATCATGAGTAAATTTGTATTTCCTATTATTTGTCAAAGACCTGAGCATATATCTATCTCCCTCTAACAATTCAGTTATTTGAAACGGCCCCCTAAACTTTGGACTTAACTTTGCTTGATGCCTCTCTTCATTTTTTATCAATACGTACTCTCCAACCTTGCATCCAACAACTTTAGTTTCGTTTTTATCAAATTGCACCTTGTTATATGCTGCTGCAGCTGAAATATTTTGACCTGCTCGTGCTCTTACTTCTGCCAAATCGACCTCTTGTACCATATCAAAGCTAATTGAACTTCTCCTAATGCATTTTGCCAAGAACGACTGCTAGATTCAGCGGCAGGTAATGAGTTCTTTAAAGTGCTCATAATGCGTTCAACCTTTCCATTTTCTCTTCTTGCACATGTCGCAATCAAAGGCAAATTAATTTTTTGTTGTGAACAAAACTCACTTAATTTAGTGCTGGCGAAACACCTGCCCTGATCCGCTATCATGCAACAAATTTGATAAAGAGCGTCCACCTAAACAATGATATACTCCTTCTGATCAGACTTGCCACTCAATTTTCTAGTTATGTCGATGTGAATGGTGTGCCAAGTTGTATTTACTTTTTGCATTGGATGAAGACTAACTTGAACTTTAACCTTAGAAGACTTTGACATTTAACACATAATGCAGTTCTCAACAAACTTCCGAATATACTTGGACATGTTATCGAACCAGTAATAGTCGTAGGCTTTACGTCTTCTACCATCCCAAGTCCTTGATTGACTCGTGGATTTGGTAGGATTACGGACCATCTAAATGATCGAGGAACAATTGATAAAGATCGAGTTGTACCACTTCGCTGAATTTTCCGATATAATATTCCTGCTCTCAACTCGTAAGTTTTTGCAATGTCCGCAGCAAGAGAATTTTCTTTCAATTTATTTACAATATTAACTATTCAGAGTCTTGGCGCTGTTCGACCAAAAACCCATTGTCAGATATTTCTGCCAAATTAACTCGTTTTTCAGAAATTTTGCAAGACAATTCTGCTAAAGGCAGATTTCTTGAAAAGAAGTCAATATAAGACATTCGTTTACCTTCTCTGTATTATACTTCAAATGTAAAAGACTGTAAATACACCCACCATCTTTCCACCCTGGGACATAGATCCTTTTTAGTTCTTGTTGCTTTGATTGAGTTACAATCAGTGAAGACAATAAAATTTCTACAATAAAAATAAAGGTGAAAGTGTTTTATAGACAAAACCACAGCAAGAGTTTCTAAATTATAAGAATGATATAGTGATTCAGCAGGAGAAGCATCCTTACTAAAATATTCAATGACATGAGACTTGTTGTTGATTTTGTGTAACAAGATGGCATCGTATCCAGGAGAACCTGCATCAGTATGCAACTCAATAGGATGGTTCGGTTCAAAAATTACTTAGACTGCATTTCGGTCCGATCTCCAAATAAAATCATTTTGCTCCGAAGACGAAAGATATAATGGTTTCATAAAACAAGAAAATCCTTGCATAAACTGTCTAAAGTTGGCAAGCTAGTTAACGCTGTAACTTTTATCGAATTCGGACGGATTTCACCTACTCACTTCGTATCCCAAAAATTGAACTGTTGATTTGAGAAAAGAACATTTTTTATATTGAATTAGAATCCAACATTCGAGAGACAGTCAAGAGTAATTTGCAGCCTTTCCAAAGCCTCACATTTTGTTGCAGCAGCCACCATTAAAACGACAACAAACGTATTTGCAAAGTCTCCAAGTGCTTGCATGACTGTGCCTTGAAAGACTGAAGGTGCATTCTTGAGCCAAAAAGGCATTGCCAAAAAATCATATTGTCCGTCTGGAGTGACAAATGCTGTATACTCTACCGATTCTTTGTGCATGGGAATTTAATAATACCCACTTGCCATATTTTAACATGTAAAATATTTCGCGCCATAAAGAGTGGCTATCTGGTCTGATATAAGGGGCAAGGGATATCTATCTGCATTTAATTCACGGTAATTAACTCACAAACGATGAATGCCGTCTTTTCATTATGGGACTTGCATAGGGTGAGCAACTTGGCTTTAACTCTAGTCGAAGGAATTCCATTAATAAAGGATGCTGAATATTTTTCCAATAAATTTTGTAATTTGTCTCTATCTTCTCCAACAAGATTAGTATTTACTTCACAAAATTTCTCATCATTTGAACAATAGTTTACAGTTTTAATCAAATAATTTCGAATTTTCCTGTTGATATTATAACATCAAATCCAGAGGGCAGTACTTCTCGACCAATAATATATAATATCATTCTTCAAATACTCGTTGTCCCAAAACATTTTTACGTTGCTAAGTATTTGCAATGTGCTACATATGCCGTCACTACCAATCCCCTTCAATATCACTATATTGTTAATTCTTTTACCAAATAATTTAATACTTATCTTTTGTTTTATTGAAGAACATTCCGCTCAGAGTCGAACAACTAGTTAACATTGTCAGAAACATAGCCGCTGGTGTTTTATTACGCTGCCAAAACGCTGCATGAAAAATTCCTTAAACTCGGCCCAAGTTATGTCAGGATAACATATTTGTGAAAGCCACTGCGACGCACTACCTTCCAACGATGCACTCAAGGCCATCACCAACACGCTGCCTCTTACGATATTTTCTGCCAAATTAATATTTACTGTAGAACACCACGCCGATGCGTCGGCGCCATCAACGTTAGCGATGAATTTTGGTAACACAATTGTATTTTTTTTTTTTTTTGGTGCTTCGGGTGTCGTTGATTGTACAGCTTTAATAAGCTTAATCAAATTTTTATTTTGCATATCCATTAAAATTCGGCATGGTCCATATGATTCATTGGGTAGCGAGCCAGAACCCACTTCTGATGTTGGAGCACAAATATTATTTGACATCGTCGTAGCCCAGCGAGTTTCGGTTGCACTGAAGATCTAAACACAACTGACTCCGCATCGTTACTTCTTTTTTTTTGTGCTTACCACCGAACCACACTTAACGAAAGCGACACTCCGCTGTCGCCCCGCTAATACGTAACTTCTTAAAGCGACAACATGCAGACAACCAATCACAGCACCGTTAAAGGCTGATGCAATATTACCATAATGATGAAATTAGTCTTCTGGTGAAATTCCCGAGACTGTATACCCATATACTCATACACGCATACCAGCACACTCTCAGTGTGCGCCGACATATGTACATACAAGTTAACCCGATCACCCGACAACAGCAAGAATAAATAAGCTGTTAGAAAGTCAACAAACAGCGACAATAAGTTGCGCAATTTGACCACCTTTTTTCTGAGGAAATAATTCGTCGCTGCGCCACTGTTGAATTCGCGGAAATTAGACGCTGGGCACGAGGCGCAGTGACAGCATTCTGGATGTGAGGGCTAGCTTAGACTTTAAGTATTTTTGTGCAGTAGTTTTAGTTTACGCTAGACATGCAAACGGTCTCGTCCGTTGAATAAAAGTGTTAAAGTAAACTGAACTCACAAAGAAAAAAATTAAAAGAAACAATTAATTAATAACAATTAATTGATAACAACAACCAAAGACAGAAGACATCGTTGAAACAAATAATTGGAAGCAACTTCACGTCAACACCGACGGCAGCAGCAAACGATCAACAACAAAAAATAAATTTATTTTTAATTTTATTAATAAATATCATCGACATCCTCAAAACAAATAATTGGAAGCAACTTCACGTGATCACCGACGGCAGGAGGAACCAAACAAAACAACAAAACCAGCGACAGACGAAATCGTTGAAACGAGAATCGGGAGCAAATTCACGTCAACACCGGCGGTAGCAGCGAACGATAAACAACAAAACATAAAATTATTCTTATTTTATTAATAAATATCATGTAAGAAAACCGCTCATAAATAAAAAAATAAAAAAAAAACTTTGTTTTAAAAAAATTACATGGTGTTAAATGAATAATTAAAATTCGTTCATTTAATGAAATTCATGAGTGACAGTGACAGTGAGTTAGAAGGTATAATTTCAGGACTTAAAAGTCTTGGGAATCCTAACTACGAAATCGAAATGACTTTAAAAAACGAACAGCTTAAAGCAATAATAGAAGCAACAGTAGCTAGCGCACTTACTGCATAAAAAGAGCTTTTCGATGCCCAAATAAACAACCTAAATAGTCGCATAAATAATTTGAGTGTTACGACCCCTGAAGTAGAGACTTATAGGGATGCAGAAATTTCTGGTGTCATATGCAATGAAACATTAGATATTGTCATGTTGTTGCCAGAATTTGTGGATAAACATGAAATGCACGTTTCTTGGAGAAAGGCTGCACAGCATATAAAACCTATGAGAACTATGAAGGCAGGCATTAGGAATAATAAGGAATAAAATACGAGGACCACCAAATATGGTTCTCTCGTCTTTTAATACACCGCTTAATTTCAAGACGATAATAAACAGACTAGATTACACATATGCGGACAAACGCCCCATATATCTAATCGAGCAAGAAATGTCAACTTTGCAACAGGGAAATTCGACACTTCTACAATACTACGACGAAGTAGAAAAGAAACTGACGCTTTTGACAAATAAAACAATCAACAACACCATAGCCACTAAATTTAACGAAAAATATAGAAATGATGCATTGCGAGTGTTTGTGTCCGGAACAATAAATGTTTTCAGTAACGTTCTCGTCTCGGCACGTCCGAAAGATCTCTCCTCTGCCTTGGCGCTGGCCCAGGAAATAGAATCAAACCACGAACGATACGCGTTTGCTAGCAACTACGCTAGAAGTGTGGAAGAAAAAATTCAAAAAAATTAACACAGGCAAAAAAAACTCTTCAGTTGAAAATAACTCAAACGGAAAAAACCCTTATTTCAACAAAAGACATGGACAAGCACAAGCTCAGGTAACCTCCACAAAACAGGAACCTCCACGACCAATGGATGTGGACTGTTCCTCACGATTTAGTCACAATACCAACAAGGTATTGCATATACTAATCCGGGAAAAACGGACAAGAGACCGAATAGTGACACAGCTAGCCTCACAGGTGCAAAACAACAGACACTTAATCATTTAACTCAAGACGAGCCACTATCTGAACAAGACACTTCGGAGTACCAAACCGAAGCAGATCAGGAAGCAGAAAACATACAAGAAGACCTCGCAAAATATGACTAAATCAATTTTTTAGGCACAACTCCCTTCTACCGTTCTTAGAGGGAACAATTGCAGGAAAAAAAAATAAATCTCCTGATAGACACAGGAGCTTCAAAAAATTAAAACCACTAAAAGAGCTAAAAGGAGTTTGTCCAGTGGAAAACTCATTTCAAGTTGAATCAATTCATGGACAGAACACAGTAAATCAAAAATGCTCTATGCATCTCTTCGACACATATACTACATTTTTTTATTACATAATCTCACGACATTTGACGGAATAATCGGAAAAGATATACTTAATCAAACTAACGTAAAATTAGACTTCAAAAACAAAAAACTTATAACCAAAACCGCTTCCGAAAAAATACAATTTCTCAAATGCTCGAGCGTTAATTTCACCAAAATTGAAAACATTAAAGCTCTGGAGATCTTTACTTTACAGTTTAAAAAAATGTAACAAGACTGATCCAAAGTCTGTGCTGACCCCAATGAATCACTCCCCTGCAATACTAATATTTTAGGCACTATCCACACTGAAAATGAAGAGCCAATTTATTCCAAATTATATCCGTATCCCGTAGGTGTAACAGAATTTGTTAACTCGGAAACCAAAAACTCATTGGAAGATGGCATAATAATTTTATTTATTTTTTATTTTATTTATTTATTTGAAACGGTTGACTTTACGAGTGTCAACTCAATTTATTAAAAGATAAATTACAGAAGAATTACTTGCTAAAAGCCTAAAGAAAATATAAATAATTCTAATAACATCACCGACACGTTGGGGGTATTTTATTTGCCAGTCCGGCCAGCTATGCCCCTGTTCACAGCAAGTTTTGTCAGTGATGAAATAAAATCTACAGCTAAAATGGATAGAAGTAGTTAAAAAGATATGTAAATTATTCAGTTTTTATTTGGTTTAATTTATTTTTATATATTAAACATATGTTTTGGACAATGGCCTTACAAAGGAAGATTTTTTAACGACTCTTTGTCGGAGCTATGACGATCAGTTTGTGTAACTTGACAAAAATAGACTGACTTGTATGCAGGAATGCATACATGGTCGGCGAGCAGACCGAATATATTTTTGCGAGATAAGAAATCTGCACAACACAAGCATCCGATCATCGATCATGAGAAATGCTGGCGTGAGACAAATCTCTTATCTGCATTTCGCGTAAGGCGGTTATTAATACACAAATACTTAGGAGCGAACACCTGCTGCTAAGCCGTGGTCGGCGAGCCGCCCAAAACAGTTATGCGCGATAACAAACTGCGACTTAACTCACTCATCAGCATTTCACATACAATACTTAGTTAACTTGTATATGTTAGTATAAGTCTTAATACAAATCTTATAATAACAAAACTAACATGTGAAAGTGAAAATTATGATATAGGTTAGATATAAAGAAAAAGATACAGTAATAGATGTCAAACCACTGATCCGATGGGGTGAATATTTTGCCAGTCCGGCAAGCTGTGACCCTTCTCATAGCTGATCAGTGATTTGCCAAAGATATGCTGAAAGCAAAGATTTGATTAGGGGAAGACAGATTTCAGAGGAGAATAGGTGATATAGGGTATTATACTGAGTGCATAGTACCCGAAATGAATTGTGCAAGCCGTAATTCGTTGTGCACGTAGACAAAAGAAGAGCACAGTGATTTCTAGTAGGTCGAAAGGGGACAAAGAAATTTAGGCGACCTAGAAGAAAAGGTTAATCTATGTCGCCAACAATTACCTTATGTAGAAAAACAACACCAAGTATTGTTCTCCCTTAGCTTTGTTTACGAAAGAGGATATGTGACTATTGAAACTTAGCTTCGAGTCCAGAACAACACCAAGGTCTTTAACAGCCTTAATGCGTTGTAAAGGGAAATTGTCTATGGTATAGCTAACTACATGGGGCATAGTACGACTTTATGTCATAAACATACACTTAGAACAATTTAAATACAACTAAGTGACTGAACACGATAGTTGCATAGAATTTAAATCATCCTGTAGGCAAGAATGATATAAATAATCAGGGTAAGATAAAATGAGTTTTACATCATCAGCATACATAAGTATATTTGAATGAGTTATTACTAAGGGGAGGTCATTAATAAATAATGTCCAAGATGGCTACCCTGATGTACTCCAGAAGAAAATTGAACCAGCTTTGAGACATGTTATCTTATAAGACTGTAAGACTCTTTGGGTTCTACCCTTTAAATAGGAAGAAATCCAGGAGAGAAGTAAGGAAGGAAAACCAAATCGGTCGAGTTTTGAAAGTAAAATATTATGGTTGACAGAGTCAAAAGCTTTACTGAAGTCAGTATAAATGGCATCAATTTGCTGTTTTGTTAAGAAACCATCATTAACTGATGAGATAAATTCTTAAAAATTGGTCATAGTGGACCGGCTCTTTCTTTTTTTCCTTTTTTCGTAGAGAGGAATGATATACGATTCTTCCCAAAGAGTTGGAAAGACAGCCGATTCAAAGGGAATGATTAAAAGATTAAAGATTAGCAATATACGAAGAAGGGAACCACTACACTCCTTGAGAAGACAACATTGGAATATTGTTTGGCCCAGCAGAGTAGGAGGTCTTTAAAGAATTTATAGAGGAAAGAAGAGAAAAGTGTGATATAGTGGGAATAATGATAGAGTTGGAAGAATAAATGTTATATGGATAAGAAAAATTATTAAAGCAGACAGAGGAATAAGTTGATTGGAAAAAGATTGCAAAGAGGTCCGAGGAAGCGAGATTATGGCTTGCTTTTCAGTCCCAAGAAAGAAAGAGGAAGGCAGGCCAGAAGACTTCCTCTTTAACTTAACAAAGTTGAAGAATAGCTAAGCGTCTTGAGCAAATTGCCTTTTGCAACGTGCAAAATAATTCTCATAACAGTGAAAATTAAGAATAAAGAAGTTTGACTTGGCTAAGAGGTATTTAAGGTGATCGTTGATAAAGATAAGATCAAGATTTCTCTGAGGCAGATTAGAAATCGAATTAATCTGAAACAACGAAACGTCAAGCATGCCATCTAAAAAGTCATGCTGGGCTGAAGGAATAAAGTAATTTGAGGAGGCAAAAGATGACCTCGAAATGTTTGAGATGCTAAAATCTCCCAATACAATAATAGGTCATTATCACTGACATGGGTGGAAACTTCATTTATGCAGGAAAGGCGCTGCATATAAGTTTCAATGTTGGAAGAGGGAGGCATATATGAACAAGTTATATACAATGAGCAAAATGCGAGAGTGACCTTTACAGAAATAAACTCAGCATTTGTGCTCGTTGTAAGTTGAACAATTTCCGACTCAAGCGAGGTTTTGACAGCAATTAAAACCCCACCACCTCTACGAGTCGGTCGATCTTGTCTATATACAGAGTAGGAATTTGAAAGCACTTCAAAATCAGATATTGTTGAATTTAACCAAGTTTCGGAGAATGCGACAATATCTGATTGAAAAGAAGTGCTATTCAAATAGAGAATTTTTAATTTTGACAGAAGCCCTCTGACATTCTTATATGTTAGGAAAATATCGGACGATATCAGTTTTTTTGTGCACTACTAGTGTAGAGTACTAAAGTACTCTATGACTCTTGTTTTACCGTTTACCTTGCGCATCAATATGGCACCATAGCCATCTGCACTAGCGTCAGTGTGGAGTTCGACCGGAAGATTTGGGTCATAAATAATTAGAACCGAATCGCTAACCAATGCAGATATTATTTCTTGGCGCACCAGTTGCCACTCAAATATCCTATTTTTTGACGTTAGCAAATACAAAGGTTTCATTAATTCGGTGAATCGAGGGTCAAATTGTCGAAAGTGGGATGACAAGCCAATGAATTGTGTCAGTTGCGTAACCATCTGTGCGGGTGGCAATGCAGCCAATACCTGAATCTTTAGATGGTTTGGTCTTATTTCACCATTTTCAATTTTATACCCTAGATATTCAACGCTAGGCTGCAGGCAGGAACACTTTTCAATGTTGTAAGAAAACCCGGAATCGGACATCTAGTAAAGGCCTCCTCTTTTGTGCTAGCCACAATTGGAACATCGTCAATATAAACAATCGCATATGAATACGCCATTTCACCCAAGGCTCGCTGAAATACAGATGATGCGTTCTTCAAGCCAAAGGGCATGGCCATAAATTCGTATTCGCCTTCTATAGTTACGAATGCTGTGCGTTCTATCGAGTCGGGATGTATTGGTATTTGATAGAAGCCACTCGCCATGTCAAGACTTGTGAAATACTTGCTGCGGCGCAGTCTATCAATTATAATTATATCTATAATCGATGCATAAACGATCACTGCCATTTTTCTTTTTGACTAGAAACATTGGACTTGCGAAAGGGCAACAGCTTGGACGTATGACTTTGGAGGCCAGGAGCTCTTGTATTTTACCCCTCACTAGTAGTTTTTCTTCAATGCTCAGTCTATACGGACGCCTCATTA
>SCDZ01001480.1:0-13353 GCA_004143845.1 Drosophila lacertosa
TATGGAAGAAAGTCTAGCTTGGAGGTGTTACAAATTCAAATACCCTGGCGAATTTAGTATTTATCTGAATATGATAAGATAACAACGGTTGTATCAACAGTTTTTCTATTTTCATTTGAAGCAACAACTTCTATCAGTTCTAAAATGTTATTTCTGCCTTAGAATTCGCTTTTGCTATTACAAAATTTGTCTGTAATCTTTCAGACTTGTGTAATGATTGTATAAATAAAAGATTACCAGACATAAAGGCATCTGAAAAGTTTCGTAAGCCACCTGAAAGCCAAGCTAAGTTTAAGCTACGTGTCTGCTTTGATGGCTCTTGCCAAATTTGTGCTGTTGTCTCTTTTCTTTTGGTTGACATGTGTTGCAAACAGACTGACAAAGCTGCATAACCCCTGCAAGCGACAAACATGTCGTGGCATGCACATGAAAGGATGACAACACGAGATATCTTTTAGCGACACAGAATAACAAGTCGCAAGACATCGGAGCCGGAGACCCACCGAACCCACCCACAAGGCGCTGTGTGTTTGCGAATTAAACGCATGAAAAGTGGTAGGCGTGGTTCGCGGGGCAGAGGGGCTGTTGAAATTATTACACAAACATGGCCGGAACAAAGAGCTATTTTGTTTGAAATGCTTATGTACATTTCATTACACGAGTGCCATTAATGACCTTTAAAAAATGAGTTAAAGACTTGCCAATAAGTTGGAAATTATTACGGGTAATCTGCCTTAATCCGCAGTCTATTAAGACTTACGCGTCAGTGTGCATTCATTATTGTCTATTCTTTAAATGAGCTCGCATAGCTTTTTTTTTGTTTTTGTTTTGTAAAAACAAGACGCGACGACTTGGAATCTTGTTTATATATTACAACGTTACTGGTCAACAAATCAATGACAACCTTGAAGCCAAATTTGCGCAGCTTGATAAACCCAAACCGGGCCGGGACGGGCCGGACCCGAGTCGAGCCGAGCCGACTGACCAAATGGCTTACAGCCAAAATTTACATAAATTTAAATGTGTGTTATTATGTTGGCCGCGTTCGGCCTTGGAATTCATAACGAAGAAAAGAAGATAAACATGTTAATAACCTATTTAAAATTTCCCAGCAAGAATTTCTACCAGTCTTGTTGTTTTTTAAAGTTTACTTTTTGTTGCTTTGCATAAATTTACGTTGCGGCACTGCCATAAAACAGACAAAGGAATTGCGTCCGAAAGAGAAATAATAAAAAATAAAAAAAAACACACACAAATTCATATACTATATACTTATATGGCCACTAAAGCGACAGCAAATTAGCCGGCAACGCAATGTTCTCAATGCGATTTGTATTTATATTCAAATTAAACTCGTTTAAATCTATAAAAATTGTGTAGCACAAAGGCTCGGTTCAGATCCGTGTTTATGAATTCTTCGCCTAGCTTCCGTGGCGACAAACTTCAGCGTCGTCGCCGTCGATGTCGATGTCGGCAAAACGCTATCGAATTATTATTTGTGCATTAAGCGGCTAATTTATAGTTTGATAATTTATGAACTATTTCTAGTTGGTCCGCCGCCACGAGACGCTTAAACGCTTTGGCTGACCGCTAACAGCTTGCCAGCGGACAGCGGCTAACTCCCGCGCTCTCGCTTTCAATTGGCTTTGGCGGTTCGGCGGTGCGGTGGTTTGGCGCAGCGGTTGCCCTTGAATTGATCGCGACGTCAAGACAATTGGTCAGCTTAGGTTTTTGTTTTGTTTTCTTTGTATTTTTATATATTTTGTTTTTTTTTTTTGTTTTCTTGTTTCGTTTGTTTTTTTTTTTTTGTTATTTTTTTGTGGTATTTACATTTATGTACGCAGGTTTGTGACCGAGCGCAGCTTCTTGGGCCGCTTTTGTGATTTTATGCAGATGAAAATATTTATGTTTTGTTGATTGCGCATAAATTAATTTATATTTTATGGCGTTGGCGCTACGTTCGGTCCACAAATGGACCGCAGCGCATATGCAAATCGCCGTTTAGTTGTCTGTGTGTGTTTTTTCTTCTTTTTATATATATATATATATGTTTCTGATATAAAAGCATAATTTGACCTTAAGCTAAAATGAGGGCGTTAATGATGCTTTTTATATAAATGTGTGTGCGTGTATATCTATTTCTTTTGCTCTTGCTCTTCTTCGAATATAATTTTGTTTTTCAGTTTATTATTTCACTCTGTGGCCGTTTCTCGATTGTTGTTTTTTTTTTTTTTTTTTCGTTGTTGTACATTTCGTTTGTTGCTTTTGGCGCATAAATATTAATTTAAGTTGGAAAAACCACAACAACATTAAGCGTTCAAAGAATGACAGAAAAAGCAGCAGCAGCATCAGCACCAGCAACAACAAAACAAAAAGGCAGCTCAACATTACTTTGCCCGCACGACGAATTTTATGATTTTTTTCAATTATACTTTTTTTAATTGCTTCTTTCACCTGTACCCGTACCTGTACCTGTATCTGTATCTGAAAGCCCGGCAACAGCGCACCAGTTTAACTGTACATCACAACAACTTTCTGTTTCTGCTTCTCACCAACTATTTCAGGAACCCACTTGACGAAATTGAAGCAGTATTTAGAAGCTAAAAAAACTAAAACATACACACAGTAATGGGAATGTAACACGTTTATTCACTAAGATCTAAGATATCTAACCTAATAGATACCTAGAACATTTCTAAGCGAGAGAATTTGACTATATTAAGTTACTATTTAAAACTTACTCTAACTAACTCTATCCTATATTTAATTATGAAACACACACTTTTATATTCAGCAAACTTTTATACACTATCTTTACAATGTTAACGACTACGTAAATCAACTACTATAATATACTATATACTGCAGCAACAACAGTTCGCACGCCCACTTAATAAGCATAGTGTTAATGTTAACTTTTTTCGCATTTTATATAAGACCTATTATTTCTCTTTTCGAATCGCCCAAAAAAACCCCACAGCCGTTCAGCATTCTTCGCTTTACCAGCACTTAAAATTCTTGAACACACCTCTTTCACACTCACACATTTGCAGCGCTTTTAAAGAACACACACACACACACACATACAGTTAAACACGCCCCCTAACAGCCCCTTAAGCCGGGGGATATGTTATTAACATTAACTAGGACCACACGCGTTTTGTATTTTGAGCGAAGAGAGAGTAGAATGAAGTGTAGAATTAAAACTAATGATTTTTAGAGCAGGACGAGGAGCCTAATTATAATGCTTTGTCTAAGTTTAGTTGCCTTTATGGGTGCCGAGGACCAAGGAATATTTAAGATGGATAGTGCCTAGTTTTATATGAGTAATTTTCAACAATAGTTATAATTAGCAGTTGTAATTACTTATTTAATTACTCAGTTCTTTGTCAGCGTTGTAATTACTCAAAAAAAAAAACAAACTGACCATCGAAATAGTATCGGAAGGGTATAATCCAGGTAAAGTCCAATGTTGGAACAGTTATGTTTATGTGTGTTTAACTACAATACTTAGTTTTATACTTAAAATGCAGAATTCCTTACGAGAATCTCTTTAAAATACGTATTCCTGCAAAATAGATGCACGTTAAGTTTTTGAAGTCCAATACGTTGTTGTTGTCGACGTTACATTTTTTATATATTTTATAAATATTTATATGATTGTATATGTATGAAAAGCAAAAAACAAAATAAATACTCTACACACGAACTATGTATTGATATATCTAGTGTACCATTATATGTTTACCATTAACGAAACTCATGCATCATCATTTGCAACAAAAACTATTTATGCTCACCCATTGCCAGTGCATTTTCCGAATAACATGTGCCATATAAAACTTATGTATGTATGTAATTTTTGTTACTTTGCGTCGCAAAGGAAAAATGTTTAGTAATAAATGCAAAATACAAAAAAAAAAAAAAAGAATTGAAAATCAATTTAAGTTTATTGTTTATTTGTCAATCATTTACTGTTCACTTATATATAATATTTGGTTATTGTGCCGGAACTTACAAATTAACAATAATTTTTCGGTTATGGTTATTTCTAATCTTTTATTTACGCCACTTCAACAAATTTATTGAAAACCAACAATTAGTAAAAAATGGAAAAAAGGAATGCCAAGCAAAAGTTAATTGTGAAAAGTTCTAAGGGCATTGCATACATAAATCTGTCAATTGCAAAAGTTGAACGCGTTTAAATATTATATAGTTGGGTCGCTCCGCCGGGGACAAAGTGGTGGCCTCTGGAGTGCCAGTGCAAAGTTCATTTAAAAGTCGAAAGGACAAATGAATGAATAAACCGGGCCGAGCAAAAGGCAGCGCCAAAATGTGAGCAAAAAAAAAAACGAAAGCACGTTAAAGAAGAGAAATATATAGTAGAACAACTGCAGCTTGGCCGGGTCAAGCCTGGCCGCACTTGCAGCTGCCTTCCTATGCGCTTCTCAGCTGCACGCCCGTGACAGCTACCCGCCCGCTCGTAGGTAGCTAAGCTTCCTGGTTGCCGGCGGCGGCGGTGTGTAAACTGGAATATACATAAATCACTCAAGCAGAAGTTGTAGCCTTTGCTGCCACACCGCCACACCGATTCGGCCGCAATAATTTCGAATTAAACTTGAACCGAAAGTGTGTAGCAATTTGTTTAAGACAAAAGCCACTTGCAACTAGAGTTGAACTTGGGCGAAAAAATCAGGCCACAAAGTTCGTCAGCGGCAGACGGAGTCGAGGGCTTCTGGCTGGAAGAAAACTGGCAGATGAAACCTTATTGCAAATAGTTTTAGAGCGCTCACTTTTAAAATTAATTTTGCATACATATACACCAACGTTTATTCATGTACACTACATGTATACATTTATTTATATATACATATATGTATGTAGAGCTAGAGGAGCTACGCAAGTTTTACGACTTTGCCGACATGCAACTGCTCTTGGCTTATGCGGCCATGTCTGGGCCGGATTGTCTCGAGCTTGTGGCCCTGGCCCGGCCCTATGCTATGACTTCGACTCCATACTTCCTAGTCCGGGATTTTTCGTTCGCTCCGCTCGTGCCTGGCATCAGTGCTTCGGTTGTCTGCCTTAACACGCTAATCTCCAGATGCCATGTTATTGCACTTGTTGGCAAAGTTGTTCAAAAAGTGATTTTGTCAGTGACGGGGCTTTGGTTGGTTGGGCGAGGGTAAAGTTTGCAATGTGTTTCTTGGTTTTTAATTACAACAAATTTGACTTGTTATGCCCGAGTTAGCTGCATGGAGCCGGAGGCACGTACACACACATCTGACTAAAATAGAATTAACGTCATTGTTTTTGTAACCGCTCTCATATCATGTGCTAACCGCATTTCACATTCACACGTTTGTTTGGCCAACGGATGTTCCGTTGGTCTTTTCTAATCTCTCTATATATTCATATGTGTGTTTTACTTTGCACAATTGAAACACCCAACAAATTGCAAATCCGCAACAAATGACAAAATGACAGAGCCGCACAAAATCAGGCGCAGACAACACACGCGCCCAGCAAAATACCCAAACAACTGAAGCACCAACAGCAGCAGCAAGTTAAGGCCACGCCCACTGCGGCACCTGCTGTCGAAGCGCCCAAGCCCTCGCTGCTGCCCAAGCCAAAGGTCAAAGTTGTGATGCCGCCCGCGCTGCAGCAACGCCTTTGGCAACAACAACAACAACACCAGCAGCAGCAATCTCAGCCCGAGGAGCCAACCATACACGAGGAGGAGGACCAGCCTGGCACGCCCACCGCCTACGCCTCCGGCAGCCGCATACCCGTGCGCACCCTCAAAGCCGAGCGCCGCGCCCTGGCAGCGGCCGCACGCCAGGCAGGTCTCAGCGTCGACGACTACGTCCAACAGCTGGAGGAGCTGGAGCTGGAGCACGAGCACGAGCAGGTTGCCTCGCCCGCGGTCAAGAGCCGCGCCATCATGAAGTAAGTTTTCTGCGTGGCGGTCAACGAGTTGACAAGCGTGCAAGCAGCGGTCGCCGCAAAGGTCGCAGGTCAAATGGCCCGACAGAGCAACAGCTCGTGGGCGTAGCCATTTAGCTTAAGTATCCGTTTGCCATTTAGGATTGACGCCGAACCTTATTGAGCACCCACACACATACACAAATACATACACACGTGCACACAAATGAAGGGCAACTTTTTGTATCAATGTAATTTCGTAGTCTATCTGTAAATCTAGGCTTACACTTAGAACCTTCATCTTACTTTTAGTTATTTCTTTTTTTTTTATTAGATTTTCGGTGTCTGCTTTAGTCACTTGACTTCTGTATATAAATACACTCGGTATATACTTTGTTTTCCTGTAATTTGACTTTGCAAAAGAGTTTCTAAAGTTTCTCACAGCTCTGTTGGGTAAAAGAAAATTTCATGTCCGATTTATTGCTAATATTGTGTTTATTTTCAATCCACGCAGCGCGGAAAAACGCGCCTCTTGGCGAGCTGCTCGTCTCCGGTCGCTGGAACAGGGCGCTGTGGAGGCGCAGGATGTGATCAAGAATATGCGCAAAGTCACCGACGAACTGATTACGCACGAGTCCAGAGCCAGCGAGGTAAGTTTGTTACTTTCAGACTCCATTAGACTAACCCACTTTCAAGCGAAACCCCAACAATAATAATAATAATAATAAAAATAAACATTCCCAAATTCAAAAAGATGCCATTAACATGCGTGTTTTGCCTGAGGAATTCGGCCGAGCCACTCTTAACCAGCTAAAGAATACAATCCATGGTTTGCTTTACTAACTGCAACAAAATACTAAAATTAATCAAAAACAAAAAAAAAACACTCGTCAGAATGTTTCTGTTTCATGTTCAAGTGTAACTAATGCAGAGCTTGATTAGACCAGACTTTAGCTAGCCAATAATTGTGACGACATTTCCAATCGCTTTAGGTCTAAATTAAATTAAAAAAAAAAAAACCAATATTCTCTATATAAGTTTCAAAATTTCTTCTTTCTGTAATGCAGCCGAAAATAGTCTTTCCGAAAATTGCCATAAAATCAAGCGATGGCCCGGTCATCGTGCGCGAACGCGAGAAAATACTCGATGAGAAAATCGTGCGACGCACTGAGGAGGTGCCCTGCCCCATAACGGGGCAACCTCAATTGCGTACGGTCGAGTACATTGAGAAAATCATCGAGACGGAGGTTAGCTAAATCCACCTGAAAAAATTAACTGTACCATATTTCGCATATATAAATATATTTAATTGGCACCAATTTGAGTTTCGTTAGCAAATGCAAGAGCATTTCACGTTTTTTTGGTTGAAAGCCGCTTCTGTTGTGTTCTCGTAAGCGTCAACGTTGTGCGTCCCACGTCGACGGGCTCGCTCTCAATTTTTGTAGTATCCTCACGTATTTTGCACATCCTAAAAACCATTTAATGCACCGCACTGAGAGCACTGTAAATAGCAAAAACCATTTCATCAAGATTCACCGAGACACTAACTTAATTATTTTATAGAGCTCATGATTTTTATGTTCCAACTGCAGAAACTAGCTGTCTCCTAAGAAGTATCTTCTCCACATCTACATCTTGTAAGGGTCGCATCACAAATGTTTACCAAAGGTGGCTTTTGTTGTTGTTCTTTTAATATCTACACAGCTTTCAGTTGCGCACTGGCTTTGTTGACATTGTCCCAGCTTCGTTCCATCGCTCCACCTGAAGTGCAGCGCATAAAAAGGACAATAAGCTACTATTGTGAGCTACCTACGCAAAAAGGTCCTGCGATGCTCAACGCAAGAGCAGCAACAAAAACCGTTTTTCCCCAGTTATTGTAGTATTTTAAGTGTCGCGGTTTTTTTTTTTTATTTTTTTTTTGGGTGCCCACGCCCCTTTTCCAGCCCACCTTCTCGTTTGTTTTGTGGGGCTTAACCTTCAAAGAGTTTCATTGTGTGTTTTGTGGGCTTGTTGTTGTCACGTGTCCATAAAGCAACGACGCCAGCCACTTTTACGCGTTTGGGGCCCGATTCTTGATTCATTTTAAGTATGCAAACGCATTATAATGACGCGCTGCCTTTTATGGCCCAGTCCATTAAAATTAAAGCAAAAGTTTTGTTTCATTCTGCGGCGTCGTCATTTTAATGATTCCGATCGAAATAAAAACCAACACGCCGCAAAAACATTTTATGGCCGCTGCTATTTTTGGTCACAAATCAGAGTTTTAAAATTGCTTCTGTCGCTTCGCTCTGCTTTTCAATTTGTAAACGGAAGGAAGCGCTACAAACAAGAACCGGGCTAAAATGTCAACGGCATAAAAGTTTCTGCCCAACCCGTCCGACCTTCTCCTCTCTGACTGCGGTAATTCGAGAGCTGAAACTTGGCTGGAGGCAAGCCCTCGAGCTGACCCGAATGCGCTGAATGCACTGCGGGACGCCTGCAGCCGTTTTCACAGTTGGCTCAGTGCGATGCCTGTCAGCGGCAAGCTTCAGCTTATCGTATTTCTACAATAGAAGCCTTTTACATTGTCGGCCCGCAAACGCTGGCAATTTTCTCTGCAGTTGTGCTCGTAGTCAGCCGCTGTGGCTGCTGCGTGGATTCATGCCTCATATGTCCTTAGGGTCCATTTACACAAGTCTCATAATCACGCTTTTTATGTATTTCCTTTATAAATTTACTTCCACATTGTCAGCAAAGTTTTTAGTATGTTTAAAGCTGTGTATTTAATAGACCAACTTAAAGTAAAATTTAATACGAAACGATAGCATAAAAGCTCAAGCTTAAAATGTATACGAACTTTTTTGTTTCCGTCTCAAAACTATAGGAAACAAGTTAATACAACAACATAAAGTAGAAAACTTTAGCTTTATTACTTTGTACGAGAATATTCTTGAAGCTTATATCCTTTAGTTTCAATAGTTTAAAAAATTGCTTCAACATGAACAGACAATATCGTTTCAAAGCATTCAACTACGAAAAAATTAATATTGTATGTATACGAAAATCATTTAATAACTGGTTAAAATACTAATACTGCATGTTTATCGCAAATATTTTTGACATTCCGTCTGGGATATCTTTCATTCTCTTCTTTATATGTACATATGTATGGTAATGTTACACAGCTTCATTTAATCCACACAACAACACAAAATCTCAGTGCAGCAGTTCCTGCTGCACCTTTGCACCTAACGTAGAAAACTTTATGTAAATTTTAAAGAGATGGCCTTGGTTTCTGTCTTGGTTCGCTGCTTGGTTCTGTTGATTGTTGCCTTCATTAGTACTTAGTTGCCAGCAAAGCAAATGCACAACGTATCGCCTTCCGATTCCAATGTATTTAGGTGGAGACTTGCAAGGAGCGCATTATATCGTTGGAGCTGCAGGTGCCCGAGGCAGAGGAGGGCACGCTTGATGATACACAACCGCCGCTGGAGCTGCAGGCCAATGATGATTTCGACAACGATGACGATTATGACGACGATGATGATGATGATGATGATGATGATGAGGAGGAGGAGGAAGAAGACACTGCGTCTATTGTTACCGTGCAGGCAAACAACGAGAAACTGTTTCTGCGCCACGATACGGACTCCTTTGGCCCGTCGTCCATTGAAAGCGTCTCGTCGGGCAAGGTGCGCATTAAGGCAGCACCGCTGACACTCCACCAGACCCTGGCCAAGGAGACGACCATTGTGGAGGTGCTGAATCCAGTCATTGGCGGCGACGGCAACGCGCGCACTATACAAGTGAGTGGCGTGCCCTTCGACATGGACATGGACGAGCTCGAGGAGGGCGCGACCTCGTTGCTGCGCAGCGAAACTTTTGTGCTGCCCACTGGCGTTGGCGGCAGGTCGGAGCTGTCATTAAATGCAAAAATGAAGAATGTGCTCGAGGAGCTGCTAGAGAATAAGCGCGTCAAATTGAATTTGCAAAAGAGCCTCGAGGAGCACAGCGACAATGAGAACGAGCCCGAGAATCTCTATGTGGACGCACGCGATGATGACGAGAGCGCCTATGGAGATGCCATCGACGATGTTGTCGACTGTGGCATTGTTGCGCTGCCGGCGACCCAGAGGACCAAAGGCCATGACGATGCCAAGAATGGCAATCAGCAGCTTTTAGATGCGCTGATCAGGGACAGCAACCGCAATACCATAATTGGAAAATTGGCGAGCCAATTGGCCGCAAACGACGACGACGACGACGACGACGATGAGGAAGATGACGACGAGGAGGAGGAAGAGAGTAGTGACTCCTCGGACGATGATAGCGACGATTCCGACGAAGAGGACAATGCCGAGGAACAACTGAACATTGCCTACGTGCAGGGCGCGCAGGTAATCGAGAATCTCAATACTGTGGCCACAGGCAGCAAGCTGCAAAAGTCACAGACATACAACACCATGAAGGAGGCAGAGGAGGAGAAAGCAAAAGAGATGGAAATTGAGTTGCAAAAGGGCCAGCAAGACCAGGCAAGCGGTACGTCGCCCTGTGGCAATACACTGGCCCAGCTGCAGGCCGAACAGCGTGCTCTGGCCGAGATCTCAAAGCAGCTGCGCAAGTCTGTCGAGGATTTGCTGAGCGCCGACGGCGGCTCCGTGGTGGAAACGCAGCGCACCTACACGCTGCCAGCGGCTGGGGAGAGCGGCGCCGTCGTCACCGTCACGGAGGTGGTGAAGAAGCAAACGAAAACGGGACGTAAGGCGCGCTCTGGTGAATCTGGCGAGGCTCTGTTCAATCGCCTGCTCAGCAGCGGCGAGTCCGAGCGTCAAGTGTTCGATCAGCAGCAGGCTGAAACCGTCACAACCACCACCACAACCACTGAGGCGCTGCCCGTCGCGGCCACCGCGGCGGCAGCTGCAACTGTCGGCGAGCCCAGCACCAGCGTGGTGACCACAACGCGCACTGTCTCCAACGTCGTCACCAGCGGCATTCCGCGGCTCGAGACGAACAAGCTGAACAGACCCAACGCCAGCAGCAGCAGCAGCAACAACAACAATAACGGCAACAACAATCGCAACAAAAACAAGCGCAAGGGCAAGAAGAAGTAGACAATCCAGCAGGACGAATTGCGCATACGACACAGGGTCTGTATGGATTTCAGTAGACATGCATACGAATATTCTTACCAGCCCATCATCGACAATTCCCCTTCCTCTTCCACACACTTAGGCATAGTCACATATCAGCGCATGAAGGAGCATTTAACAATGTGCCGTTATACATAATGTATGTACATTTAATACATATATACGTACCACATATTAAACATGTATGTATGTACATAATATTTTAATTAATTGTGCAAATAACTTGTCGTTGCATTTAAAAACACATTTGTAACTAATCATATATAAAAAAAAAACGGCGCAAAGAAAACACACATAATTTAATAGAACGAAAACAGATTCATAATTATTGAAGAGAAAAACAATGTGAGCTTTTAACAATATTTAATCCCGCAACAACAACAAATGGCAATTAAATTTACCAAAAGCCCAAGGAACTAAATACACATAACGGCATTTAACAAAAATTTTATTTAATTGATTTAAATAATTTCACTTTGTTTTGCATTTTTCATTCATTTAGATTCCCTTTGCATTTGTAATTAAGCTATGATTTTAATTTTAAATTAAATTAAATTTGCGTTTCTTGTTTTAGCAAAGCAAATAAACAAAAATTATACAAAATGAACTACCCGTGAGCCGGTCAAAAGTATTTCCGATGGTCCCTTTAAGAAAAACAAATCTTTAAGCCCCAAACATTCCGTCTGTCCACTTAAGGCTGGGCAATAATCTTAAGGTTTAGCTCTAAGCGCCACAATACTAAAAACAAAAAATTGAAATCAACCGATTTTTCAATATTTTAATGAATATGAATGTATTTATGGTGTTGCATTAATCTAGTGGCTGCAGTCTTGTAGTTAGTGTATTTAAAGCACAACAACAACTATTTACAAGATAGTCAGTAAATTATGCATTAACTAAATTGTAATTGTAAAAATCAATTTGCGAGCAAAATGATATAATACTTACCTATATTATATATGATGTACCTAGAATGTAAGCAACAACAACTTTTTATAAAAGCAAAAACAAAAAACAATGTAATAAACAATTGAATTCATTTTTTAAAAATTTTAAATCAATCTTTCACTGTCACGCTCTGTATATATATATGTGTGTGTGTGTGTGTGTGTTTATGTATACCGCAAAGTTTCTATTGGAATTACTGTTTGCAGCTCCCACGCAATTTGCTGGTATGGAATTATGTCAAATGGCCAAATAGCTCAGCCCTGCTGCCATTTATTACTTTGGGGCATAAATATAGCAGCATGCTATTTTTATACAGCTCTGAAAATGCCGGATTATATACTGACAGCAAAAGTCCAGCGCGTGCCAGTGGGTTTATATTTGGCTAGTTGCCTGATGAGTGCTAAAACCGCTGTGTGGCTTTTTTCAGCTCATACGGAATGCGAAAGCTTAAAAATGGCTATAAACGTATAATTATTATTAAATAACAATTTCATTTACCGAACAATGGAAATAAGATTAAAGATGACATACAGATTCCAGCATTACGAGCGATTAGTGTTGCACGTGTAGTGTAAAAACCTATTTATTGTTTTATTATGAGTAAAGTTTGTATGCAGAAACATCTTTAAAATTTGTATAAAAGTTAGCTGAACAGCTTTTAAACAATTAATATTTAAATTAAAATGTTTTTGCAATGTATGTAAATTAATTTTAATTAGCGGTGTCAAGCAAATCAGAACGCTCTTTAAGATCTCGACATGTTTAATGAAAAGTTCTGATTGACAGAATGCAACTATTGAGCAACTAAAACTTGTGTGTTGTCTGCAGAGGCGACAGGCGCATCAAGCCTAATGACAGAGCGGAAGATGCTCCCATTTTGAAGAACGCACAGTGAAACGACGTCTCTGGAGGTTGTCAAAATGTAGACAGCTGGCAGGCGGATGGATGTGGGTGTGGTTGTGGGTGTAAGCGTTGGCGAGGGGGCGTGGCTGCTAATGTATAAATCGTTAGAATTTGTTGTGCGCACAACATCAGCTCGTGAACATCAGCAAGTTTCAAGCGGAAGCTTTCGACACCGCCGGCACTGAGCGCTGCGGGCTCACATTGCGTATGTGCAACTTGCATAATTCGATTAAATGCGAAGTAGAAGAAAAAAGGCGTATGTGTGCATGTGAAGCTGATGCCTGTGTCAGCATTTTAAATATTTAATGCCGACCAATTGAATTACACAGCGCATCTAGTCAAGGCATGCTCCTGACGCAAACCTTGTTGCATGTGCAGGCGCCAAGTGCCAAGTGCATGGGGTCTGTTTTGGGCAGGGCCGCCTTCTGCCTTCTGCCGCCTGCCGCCTGCC
>SCDZ01001482.1:0-10468 GCA_004143845.1 Drosophila lacertosa
TCTCCTTATAATAACCCACTATGGGTGGTGGACAAAAAAGAAGTGGACGAATTTGGGGAGAAAAAGAAGAGACTAGTGATCGACTTTAGGAAGCTTAACAAACAAACTATAGCTGACAAATACCCCATGCCGGACATATCCCTAATTTTATCAAATCTGGGTAAGGCAAAATTTTTTACCACTCTGGATTTAAAGTCGGAGATAGTCTTAGCAGAAAAGGACCGTGAAAAGACCTCCTTTTCAGTGAATGGAGGGAAGTATGAATTTTGCCGAGTGCCCTTCGGATTGAAGAACGCGGGCAGCATCTTTCAACGTGCCATTGACGATGTTCTTAGAGAGTACATCGGCAAGTGCTGCTACGTGTACGTAGATGACGTGATTGTGTTCTCAGAAAATGAGAACGATCATGTTAAACACGTTGACCCGGTCTTAGGAAATCTCTTAGACGCCAACATGAAGGTGTTCCGAGAGAAGACCCAATTTTTCAGCAAAAGCGTAGAGTACCTTGGCTTTATCGTCACAATCGAGGGCGCAAAAAATTGACCTGAAAAAGTAAAGGCCATACAAGAATACGTAGAACCTAAAAATTTGTACGCGGTGAGGTCCTTCTTGGGACTCGCCAGTTACTACCGATGCTTTGAAAAAGACTTTGCATCCATTGCTAGGCCGTTGTCCGATATTTTAAAGGGACAAAAAGGGCTCCGTCAGCAAGCAACGCTCAAGAAAAATCCCGATCCAGCTGAACGAAGTGCAAAAACACGCATTCGAAAGGTTAAGAAACATTCTGGCATCCGAAGATGTCATGTTACTTTACCCTGACTATAAGTCACCTTTCGACTTGACAAGAGACGCGTCAGGTCACGGTTGTCCGATCACAATGATCTCGAGAACTTTAAAAGACTGGGAGGCCAATTATGTAACAAACGAGCGTGAACTGCTCGCGATCGTCTGGGCCTTAGGAAAGCTTCGCCACTACCTGTACGGGGCAAAGGTCATAAATATATTTACAGACCACCAACCACTGGCATATGTGGTTTCAGAAAGAAACCCGAATGCAAAGATTAAGCGTTGGAAAGCTTTTATAGACGAGCATAATGCTAACTTTTTTACAAGCCCGGCAAGGAGAATCACGTGGCCGACGCACTGTCACGACAGGATCTGCATGCACTAGAAAATCGTACTGCAGATTCGGACGCCGCTACAATACACAGCGAGGTATCGCTTTCATACACGATAGAAGCGACCGACAAGCCCCTGAACTGTTTTAGGAATCAGATAGTTATCGAAGAGGAGAGATTTCCTCTGAATCAGAAATTTGTAGTTTTCAAGACAAAAAACATGATCAACTACACTAATAAAGAGGCGTTACTTAACCTCTTAAAAGAAGTTGTGAACCCTGGTGTAGTAAATGCTGGCTCAGGTACAAAACGAGTTGATAACAATATTCCCAGCCACGAAGTTCAGGTATTGTAAAAATTTTGTCGCAGACGTTTTCAATACAGATGAAATGTTGGAAATCACAAGATTAGAGCATAATCGCGACAGGTGGAACGATTCCACTCTACACTAGGAGAAATCGCTAGAAGCCAAGGGATCCATAGTGGCAGTGAAAACATAGTAGAGCTTATTCTAAGAGCCACTGTACTATACAACGGCACGATACATTCCGTTATTGACAAGAGACCAATCTACGTAATTCATTCCGCTGCTGCCGAATTGCAACAATCGGTGAGAAACAGGTTGCAAAAACCGCAGCTGCTTCAACGCAGTCGGGTTAATGAGAACAGAGTAGCAGCAGAGTAGAGTCTTTGAAGTAGGAGAAAAGGTTCTCGTCAAAACCAACAAAAGGCTCGGCAACAAGCTTACTCCCCTGTACGCCGAGGAAAAGGTCGAAGCGGACCTGGGGACATCGGTCCTAATAAAGGGGAGGGTGGTCCATAAGGACAATATTGGCAGGAACGCCTGATGCTAGGGACCTAGACCAGATAAAAATCATTGAGAGCCGGTTAATCGACTTCAACAATAGACAAATCGTTATTAATTCAGAGACTCAGAATCAGATAAATAAATTGACAAATACGGTTAACGAACTGCTGAAATACACCAAAAAAGAGCATTTAGACACAGGTCACCTTTTCAAACTATTATTAACAAGAAACAGGATGTTAATCACCGAAATATATAATTTGCTTTTGACCATAGCGCTGGCCAAATTAAATACCATAAATCCAGTTATTTTGGACAATAGTGACACGAGAGAAATTCTGGTTGATCAACCCATAGAAGTATCTGTATCTAGAATTAATATCCTACATTTCAAAGATGTAATCCATTTAATAATAAGTTACCCTAAGGTTAAGTTAAGTGCAACTCACAAACAGCGACATCACAGTAGCCGAGTGCGACGCCAAGGTGACCGCGGTCGCAAACTGCGCCGTAACTGCCATTACAACGTTCTGCAAGCTGGGCCCATGGTAAAACGCAGCCTAGCTACTTGAACTCCATCACGATCGTTGAGGACGGAGTAATCATCATCAATGACAGCCCAGCCAGGGTGAGCAAAAATAGCCACACGGAACTACTCACCGACGGCACGTTCCTGGTTCCTATTAAGCGCTGACACCTTAGCTTACATCAAGGAGCTCAGAGGCGCTCTCATCTTTTTTAGACAACATATGAAAAGGAATAGAGAAGCGCAAGAGCTGTCTGAGGTGATTGCAACCATTGGCATAGCCGAGGACGGCAATGTCTTGAGAAGGGGAGCAGTTAACTGCTGATCATGCGGCTCCCACTCGTCGTTATACTTGCGATGCCTAATATCTGCAAGCGCAACGTAATTGCCGAATACGTGGCTCACATCAGCTGCTTTGTTTGTGAGTGTTCGTAACGATGCATTCGATGCATGTTAAGCAGCTCTGTACGCCACGCTTGCAGAAATAAGGTTACAGGCTTCCTGTCTCGCCGAACACTCTTTCATTTTGTTCAAGTCCGTCACCGGAACAGCATAGATTTTTATAGTTCCTTAGTCGATTGGTTGGAGAATCTTTAGCTTATTTGCACGTGGCAGGACGTGCCCAATAATAAAGCTACATCCAAAAACAACAATAACTCATTGATTCAATAGGGATTCGGGAACAGTCTCTCACAGCGGATTACCAAATAATATAATTTATATATTAGAGAGAAATACGGTATCTGACAAAAAAAAATATTGTAAGCCCAATTAGGCGCAAAGCATCCATGATAACAAAGCAAAACTGAAGACCGGCATAACAAAGTTTTAAATGGTGAACTTAGTAGATGTGCTTCTACTTCTTTATTCAGCTCCACTCTATGAAAATCAAACAATCATTTATGCCAAAATAATCGTAAAAGTGCTCGCTTCATGTGTTTCTTAAGAATTGGGTAAAAGACGAGGGATGTCTTAAATGTCAACTATTCTTAATCTGTTGTTTTTATTAAGCGTGAAGTCACACGGATTTTTTAGCTCTTATAGTTTGTGATCTTGATTTTTTTTCTTTTTACAACGTGTTTAGATACTGAGATAATTTCTTTAAAAGGTACTACCGGATATTGCCTTTTGTTCTTATATATCTCTCCCTCTGCTCTTATATGCAGTACATATCCAGCACAAACAAAGCTTCTATCGATGTGCGCAAGAGTGACTTATTTGTTGTGTTTTGTAATTTTAACATTCAACACATTTCACTGCGTAAAATTACCTTGATCTTTCTGCATTATTTTCAAATGGCATTCGTTGTTTTAAATCAATTCAATTTCTAAACTGTCTCATAAAACTCTTAACTTTATCTTTCAACACTTGTTCAAGATCACTTGAAAACCGTCACTTGACACTTGGCTTATCTTTTAAGTGACCGTTCCTAATTAGGCTTGGGGACAACCAAAAATAAACACCTCAACAAAAAAAGGGGTTCTATTAAGACGGGCGAGCGTGCACCCGTTTTACTATTTAAGCTAGAATAAGCAATAAAGATCAGATAGTTCTGGTCATAAATAAAATCTTAAAAAAGATGCAGCCCAAAGCGGTAAGCCAGCCAAAAATGGATCTGGCAAAGCACGTAGAACAGTCCAAGGAGGCTGAAAAGGTTACTCAAAAAAGAAGGCTAACCCCTAGTTGTATTGCTAGAACATTTTGATAAAACTGTAGATAAATTAATCGAATATTTGGCAGAGACAAATAAAGACATATCAGCAGGAAATAAAGCCATGTTCGGTACTAGGTGCTTAGAAAATAGAGGAATTAATAAACAAGTACCACAGCAATTTAAAATATGATGAAAAAATAGTCGAACTGGAGTTTAATGTAGAAAATGTGATGGAGGCACTGAAGAACAAACTCAAGCTAGAAAGAGAAGTAGGGCAACTCAAAGTAAAGACAGAAGAGATTCCAACGTTGCCCAAACTTAAGGGACCCAACCTTTCCTGGAGATGCAAGAGAGCTTTTTACAGAGCGCTTAATGAGCAGAGAGGACCTCACTCAGTTTCTATAATTTAATTATTTAAAATCGGCATTGCAAGGGGAAGCAAAGAGCATGGTAGCAAAGCACCTAGTAGGCTCAGCGGCTAGTTTTTCACAAAGTGGAAATTGCTTACTAAAAGATATGAAAACAAGAGAAAGATATTTGCGGAACAACTGAAACGAATAATATGTATGCCTAACTTACAATCGGATTCAGCGCTAAATATAAAATCCTTTATTGATATATTAAATGAATCAATTCATTTAATAAAATCAAAAGCGAGATTACCAGACGAAATTGATGTAATCTTCGCACAAGTGGTGCTACAAAAACTTAATAAAGAAGCACTTCAATCGTACGAAACATTAGTACAAAAAACCAAAGATATTCAGACAAAAGATGTCATGAATAATCTATAACAAAAACTATGTTTAATTTCTTTATTTAAGGATAAAAATAAAAAATGAACTAAAAATTAAATTATCATGGTTAAACTAGTGTAATGTGTAAGAAACTAGGGCACAGGAGAGAACAATGCCACAGAGGTAAGACCCCAGTAGAAACAGCTGACGTAACAAAAAGTTCACAGTTATGCCCAAGATGCTTAAAGCACTTAAGTGCTTCACATTAATAGTGAAAGAGAAGAAAGAGTGAATTCGTGTATTACTAGAGAACTAGGGCTTTTAGCAACAGCACTAATAAAGGTGAAAGCCATTAATGGGAAATGTGAGAAATTCATAGATAGAAGGTGGGTCGCAAAGCACAATTATCTTAGAGGAGGCAGCCAACATTTTGAAGTTTCCTAAAATAAAGGTACTGTCAAAAATCAGTGGGATTACATCAGAAGCCTGTACATCAAAAACTCGAAACGAAAAAAAGGAACTACATATAATTAAGGCAATATTGATTCCAAAACTAATGAAGGCATTGCCTAGCACATTAATTAAATTTGATAAAACAAAGGGGAAAAGGCTATATTTTAGCTGTTCCTAAATTTGACAAACCTAGCAAAATAGATATGATTATAGGAACATTTACAGACATATCTTGCAAAACGGTATTGTCAAAATTGACGGTATACTTAGTCAAAATTCCGTATTCGGATGGATTATATCCGGATGTACCAAATCAAAAGGCAAGGAAACAATAGTCGCCACAGGAATTGAGTTTTGAAAAAAAATTACATTTGGACATTTGGTTGAATCAGGCAAAGATGGAAAGTTCTTTTTACCTAATGTAACAGTCATAAGAACTACGAGCCTCACAACAAAATTACGAGTATTGTTTGATGCTTCGCCAAAGACAACAAAGAATATTAGCTTAAATGACATTATGTGGGTAGGGCCAAGATTTCAAAACGATATTTTTGACATGTTATTAAAATGGTGAAAATGTCAGTTTGTACTATCTGCCGACATTGAAAATATGTATTGGCTGATTAATATGGCGAAAACGACCAACAATACCAGCATATTCTTTGGAGTGATGCTCCAACGAATCAGATAAAAAATTATAAATTTACCACAGTTACTTACGGTACTGCGTCAGCCCCATACTTAGCAACCAGAGTTCCCTTATATTTAGCTAATAATTGTAAAAAATGAGAGAATTGGTGAAATAATTAAAAATGACTTCTATATGGACGACCTTATGATAGGAGCAGATATTATAGAAGATACTAAAGAAAAAATACAACAATTATTAGCGGAGTTAGTTGGATTTAATTTAAGGAAATTGATATCAAACAAGCCAGAAATTATAGATACACGAAGTTAAATACAGAACTGCCATCCAGCAAATTGGCCATTGGGCAAAAATTGAAAAAGTTCACTAAGCTAAAGACGACAAAGTAAGAGTCGAAGACATAAATGTAAAGGAAGGCTCAATCAAAAGGCCATTTCAAAAAATATGCCCTTTGACCGGGATTTAGAAAACACAAGAAAAGCAAAGTAGAAATGGGAGAAGATCAAGAATTACAAAACCAGGTCTTATAATGAGCATGATGATCCAAATGGTCTTTTCTCAGATGTCAAATGCATCCCCAGAAACAAAAATAAAATGGACAGTGCAAAAAATAAATAACACTTCCACAATATATTGAGACCCAATGGGCGATGTAGAAGTTGTTGCATTGTGTTGGGATCTAATTATATGTTACCATATGGAAAGCTACTTTGATATGTTAAAAAAGGGTAACGAAATAATACAAACAATTAGAATAATATGTACAAAACATAAAAATTTTGAAGAACAATGTAACGTTATTCTGGACAAATCACAAAAACAAATTGATGAGCTTGAAGAAAACAATAATCTTTTCTTGACAGAGAAGTCACGAAGAAAACGTTCACCACTGGACTTTATGGGCTCATACCATATTTTGTTATAACATATAATGCATGAAGATGATAGAGAAATAATGGAGGACAATTTAAGCAATTTTAATTAGAGAATCAGCATAATTCAGACAAGTAAAAACAAAAACAAACATTAATAGTTGATTCAACCACGAATATATTAATAAGATCTTCTGAAGAGATAAACATGAACTTTAGAAAAATGATTGAAAGGATTGAGTATATGACCGAGCTTTTTAAAGAAAAGAGTCAATCCACTTCTTCGTGATAACGAAGCAAGTCAATTCCTTACTGAACGAGTATAAGAAAACTCAAACAGGAGTTATAAGTTTACTAATTGACATCAATCATGGTAGACAAAATCCAAACATTTTAAAACCAACTCAGTTAAAGTTAGAAATTTCAAAAAAATTAAAGAAAATTTACCCGAAGCATTAGCTTCCTAGGGAAAGAACAGGCACGGAGCTAAAACTATTAACAGGGAGAGGAATATTCAGCCATCCATAAATTATTTTAAGAAATATTACTTCTTCTTGGCAGTATCTCTGCAACTAACCAACTAACTAACCAGCTCAGAATGGTTTTGTCAGTCAGTCAAATTCGACAAATTTATAAGAATTCAAATCTTTGGAAATTATGGCTTTTAACAATGAAGCCGTCTGATGTAGTTTATACCGATTTCAGCAAGGCTTTTGACTCTGTAAACTGTTGGAGGAACGTTTCCTTATCAGGGAGAGCGTGAGTTTACAGATGCCAATGTAGGAAGGTGCGGAGACGACCTATATTTTACCAATTAAAGACTATTCAACTTATTGAAGACTAATTCGAAAGGGTTACCTTACAATATTCATTTACAGATTGAATGTGTTAATGACACTTTTTAAAACCTTTTAAACTTGTTTAGAATAATTAAATGAAATTTGACATGTTCATAAATTCATTATGTTTCCATTTTGAAAAATTCTTAGTAAGCACGTCTGCTACCTTAATATTGTTGAATCATATTTCAGTACAAGTTGGCCTTCGCTAACAATTTGTCGTATAAAATTATATCTTATGTTAATATGCTTAGATCTAGCGTGATACACTAGAGTCCTTGCTTATTGCTACGTACCGCGGTTAGCAATAACACCGTTAACACCGCTGGAGTAATCACACTACCCAAGCGAATTTCTACGATCAACCTACGCATCTCAACAGTCTTCTTGCACGCAGCTGACAGAGCCATATTCCAGCAGTATCCGTGCTGCTGAGTGCCACGCTGCGCTGTTTTTTCTGATTTTCAGGATATCAGTCAAGCAGCAAGAAAATATACATAACCCGTATATGATTTGCGGTCGACCTCTCACCAGCACAATCAGCATAAACATTTCCTCGGAAGGGTGTCCGATCTTTTTGTAGTGTATCTTTAGGTCCGCTGGAAGTTAAATAACGCACTATTTGCTTATATTCTTATATACTTGTGTAAGGTGCTCACTGTAAGGATTCATGTTCCGCTGAGCCAAATTTGCAAGTATATGTAAACTATCTTGGCGGGTTGTTAGATCCAACCAAATTAGCTGTCCTACTTGGGTTTGTTGCATCTACCCTTTGACCTTGGCTCTCATTGCAAGCCACAGGGTAAACATCTAATGGAATAGCTGCTGCCCTACAGTTTTCCCTTAGCGTGTCTTCGCAATAGCTCTTAGCTTAATGTACTGAGTCACGTTGAATTTTCACGGCTTGAAACAAACTGTTAAGGCATGCAGTACAAACATTCATTTGATGTAAGTACAACTGCAGCTCAGCTACTGGCGCCAAAAAATCGCAAACTCTCTAGTCTGCAAGCTGACATAGGACATTAGAACGGTTACATCGTCTGTAACCAATGCGCCAAGAACGTTGTATTGCTTCCCTTTGCGACCAGGTTCTTAGCAGTTTCAGTCTACCAGGTCCAATGTGAATATATACCATTTTGTTGCGGAGTGTAAACCACTGTTAACTGTCTCTCAATTCCATTCGTTTTTAAAAAATTTGTGAATGTTTTGTTTACATATTCGCGCCCGTTGTCACTGCGAATATATTCAATCTTTTTTCCTGATTGGCGTTCCACCATATTTTTGAATTCCACGAACTTGCCAAAGACCTCGATTTTACCTTTTAGAAAATATATAAAAATACGCCTTGTTTTGTCATTAATTAAGCAAACATCAGTGTAAACGACCTCCAATAGTTCTTGCGCACGACTTCCTACTGTTGTTAGGAATGGCTGTTTATCATGTACGCCTTGCATGATGCCTTTTGCAACATCAACATCTACGCATCAATCCCGTCTTTGCAGTTTATTGTAAATTCGCGTAACTTATTTGCCCATATCTATTATGCCAAAGTGCACTATCTGCTTTCACCGCTACAATATAACTGTTATTACGTTTTTCAAACGCATACAAACAGACATAAAATAAAATGTCAATTTTGGCACATACAGCACATTATGCTTGTAAAGAGTCGGCATCCGCAAGTCCGATCAACTCCTTATGATGTAATGTATCCTAATGTATTCAGTAATTTACCTTCATTTTCCCTTTTTCTCCACACTTGTAGCAGAGCTTTTTTGTGAGATTCTTTCCAGCTGCGATTCTTGCATTGGTATTTTTCCGTTGTCTAAGTGTGAATGCCATCGCCTTCTTTTTTGAGGTTTATGCTTAGAATTTTAAACATTAGCAAACGAAATCATCAGAAATTTCAGGAAGACTGCAAAGCAAAACAATAACTCTCAGCTCGTCAACTATGTCAATTCCAACTGCATCAAGCGGTTCCACAATTTTATCAAATGTTCTTCCCTTCTTCGATAAGAATTGCATAAATAAGTTTAGATTAGTAAATTCTTATTTTTACCGAAATCTACTTCTATTATTATTATTCATCACTTAAATTAATTTGCGCTTTCAATCATATCCTCAATTATTTTAGAATTTTTCAAGTAACGGTGTCCTGTATGAATTTTCCGTGTTTTTGACAATGATTTATTAGAGTTATTATCAAAATGGCAATAGCTATCGACTAATAAATGGAACAGATTATCGCCCATGGTATATTAAGTGCCAAAAGTTTGAAAAAAGCGGCAGCGACGAATAATTCTTTCAAATCTAAAAATGCTCTAGTTTCGGTTAACTATAACTATTTGAATTTCAGAGAAACAGTCTTATTTTTGCGACTGCAATAACAAGTTGGTAAATGACAAGATCAATTATTTATTATTTTTATTTTTATTTTAAGTAAATTGCATCTGTCAATTGCATGTAGCGTTTCTAATAAAAGAAAATTCTAAGAAGACGGAAGATCTGGTCTATCTGGTCATGTTTACCTCAGGGACACTAAAATACCTAAAGTTGGTATAGTAAAACTGAGATAATGTTGTTGAATTATACTACAGGCTTATTAAAGCTTCTATATATAAATAGCTATCTATTCCAAACACTTCACGGAAAACAACGACTTAGTAGTTTCCTCACAGCTGCCACTAACTAGATAACTAAAAATCAGAACAGAGGAAATAAAATGAATATAGATATAGATATAGATATAGATATAGATATAGATATAGATATAGATATAGATATAGATATAGATATAGATATAGATATAGAT
>SCDZ01001491.1:0-12871 GCA_004143845.1 Drosophila lacertosa
AACCATCTCAACCCATGGTACCGATTTAAAGAGAATGGCAATACCACAGATCGCCATCTGCACGGCAAAAGTTAAAAGAGGCCACACGTAAGCTAACCATTAAACAAAGAAGGAACGATCGTTAATATTACTAAAAAATAACTGAACCCGAAAAAGTCACCGGGCTGCGACCTCATTACCCCTAAAATGATTATTGAGCTTCCATATTGTACCGTATGTACTATTACCCATCTTCTTAATGTCAGTCATCATAATGATACCGAAGCCAGGCAAAGCTCACACACGGCCCTCGTCGTATAGACCTATAAGCCTGTTGACATGTCTATCAAAACTTTTCGAAAAATGCATACTGGCTCGGATAAATCCATTTCTAAGAAACCACAACAAAATTCCGTCACATCAATTAAGCTTTCTTGAAAAACACGGAGCTATTGAACAGGTCAATCGTATAACAGCAGAAATACGAAACGCTTTCGAAAATCGGGAATACTGCACTGCAAAATTTTTGGACGTCTCGCAAGCATTTGACAGAGTTTGATAAAAAGGCCTTATGTATAAAATCAAAGCAATTCTACCTAGTAACACGCATAAGCTTTTAGAGTCATACCTCTACGACAGAAAATTTGCAGTTAGATCCAACACTGCTTTGTCCGATGATCATACTATTTGAGCTGGAGTTCTCCAAGGTAGTGTACTTAGGCCAACATTATACGTACTCTATACAGCAGATATCCCAAAAAGCAGACGACTTACAACATCTACCTTTGCTGAAGATACAGCTATTTACAGCCGCTCCAAACGCCCAATACAAGCATCTGCGCAACTGGCTCTTCATCTGATCGACCTAGAAAAATCTGATTGGCGAATAAAAGAACACGAACTAAAATGCAAGCACGTTACGTTTACTCTGAACAGGCCACATTGTCCAACGCTCACTTTAAACAACACCGCACTTCCGCAAGCAAACGAAGTGACATATCTAGGAATTCACCTGAACGGAATGCACACATCTAATGTTGAATTTAAAGTTTTATAAGAAAAGCTAACTGTACTATTTATATCAACAGCGTCATAGACAAAATTTGAAATCACATAAAGGAACTTCATACTTACATATCTTCGGGAACAGACAAAGAGGGCATCCTAGAGACATTCACATTTAGGCGATTGTTAATAAAGATAAGATCAAGATTTCTATTCAAGCATGCAATCTAAAATTCAGTCTGGGCTGAAGGAACAGGGTAGTCCGAGGAGGCGAAAAATTACCACGAACAAACAGGTCAATATCACAGACATGGGTGAAAACTTTATTTATGCAGGATAGGTGCTGCATATAAGTTTGTTGGAAGAGGGAGGAATATATATATATATATATATATATATATATACAACGAGCAAGATGCGAGAGTAACTTTTACAGAAATAATCGCGGCATTTATACTCGTTGTAAGTTGAACATTTTCCGACTCAAGGGAGGTTTTAACAGCATTTAAAACCCCACCACCTCTATGAGTCGGTGGGTCTTGTTTATAAAATGGAGAAGGCGACAATACCTAATTGAAACAAAAATCTATTGAAATATAGTTTATTTAATTTGTACAGAAGCCGTCTACTATTTTGATATGTTAAATAAATATCAGAGATTTCCAGTATATTAATGCACTGCTATTCGAGGCGTGTAAGGAGGTATTTCGGCTTAAAGGTTAAAACAATTTAGGATCACAAATGATTGAGAACGAGTCACGAGAATTATTTGTTTAAAAACAAGAAATTTCTCGGAGAGTGAAGAAGTTAAACTTCGTAACAGTGACTCTTACAGAAATTTTGCTAGCAATAAATGCAGCCACGGCTTTGCTAGTGGTGTCTGAGGAAAGTGTAGACACAAACACTTGCTTGCGCGGCACAATAACATTTAAAATTGCCACAGGAGGGGTAGAGGTGAAAATGCTGTTAATAGTTTGAACTTGACTTCGAGAGGATTTAATCTGCGGTTCCTAACTACACGTAAGTTGTAATTGTTGATCGGCACTGATGCAACAACAGGCACAATTGGCAGCTTTTGAGGATCCGGCAAGGGATTTCATTTTTTGTCAGGGTTGAGGCACGGGTACAAAAAAAAATTCTGGCTTCAACTGACGTTTTGAAGGAGAATTTAAAAACTCGAATTTAAATTTGCCAAGCAGCTCATCACTGAAATCACAATCAGTATTGAGTTGTTTAACGACATTATTTTATTTAAAGAATTGATAACACCCCGAATTCGTGAGAAATCAATTTGAATATCGGCTATAGCAGCAAACGGACTTTAACGCAAACAATGCGGGATCCAGAGTCCCCTTCTGTGGTCCTTAGTTGAACTACTGGAGAATCTATCATATCATGCCACACTGATGACGTAGCATACCCTATAGTATGTAAATCAATAATAGTCTTTGGAAAGCTCTGGCCAGCCATCACCGAATGCAAAAGGTGCACTTAGCACGTCCCTTGCATTGTGAACAGAAGTGGTTATGAATCTAAACCCACAAAAGGCAATCATTGTTCTTTTTACCAAACGGCACATCGTTGGTTAAATATCTGGGTGTAACCCTGGATTACTTGGACAAAACCTTGACCAAGGCAAGCCATGCCATTTGGGCATGCCCTAGACTCTTTGGTAAAACGTAGGATTTAGACTCGAATTCCATTTAATGGCTGTATAACGTGATGGTGAGAACTATTGTTCTGCCCTTGTCTGATGACCATATATTCAACATTCACTGCCATATAAAACAGATGCATTGCGTACATGTCCAACTGCCACACAATGAACATTTGACTAACTCAACTGCATTTGCACATAAATAAATCATCTTTAATCTTCTGAGGATTGGATTCACAACTGGGTTGCTAGCAGGCACTGGGCAGATTTCGGGGCGAGATTAAGGACCCTAATTCCAGACCGTAAGTAATGGAATGATGGCTACCTTTGCAGCGACCACGGGAGCCAGCATTGGTTCGTCGAGAGTTAAAAACAGATCAAGGGGTTGGGATCATAGGGCAAAAAACCAAAAACTCGCATTAACATGTGTATTTTCACGGATAGCCTAACAGCCATCAAAGCTCTTTTCTAATGGATGATTAGCACTTAACTGGTTACAGAGAGCTGATCTTGTCTTCAGCAATGGTGCTCAGCAACCGGATCGCTTTTTGTTGGACCCCTTGGTATTCCGGTATCTCCGGCAATGTACGAGCTGGCTAGAGCCGGCTACACCACTTCATTCCGCGGCGATGATGTCTTTTGTAGGTTAAGTAGGGACTCTATTAAAAACTTGATAGTGGCATAGTCTGTAAAAGAGAAGAGAACATACTGCGAGAACGGGCTTACGCCAAGCTAAAAAGCTGAGTCCACTTACTGGTAGAAAAACGAAAATGCTTATCTATCTCACGGGTCACCACACAGTGTTGGTCCACCTTTACAAGAAAAGTATCTGTGCAGAGAATTTTTTTCTCCAGTACAGATTAGAGAGTCCGCAACACAAGACCTGTGCTCCTTTATAAAGGAAGTTGAGCAACTCCTATCCTCATGGGTACCATCCAATGGTCACAGTGCCTTTGCCTCTTTGTGAGATCAATTCCTCTTAGAAATAGCAACAGATGTAACAGCAAAAGTAAACTTCGACTCGATAAGGTATGTATACTTTTAATGAGCATCAAAAGCCGAATCTATCTAGCCCTGTCCATTGATCTGTTCGTCCGCCTATCTATCTGACTCGTTTAGCGTCGGTCTTAGCGACTATAGATGCTAAAATATAAAGTGTATAAGGTAGATTAAGTTTTTTTGCAAATTGTTGATCGCCAGCTGCTAACCTTTATTATTGATATTTGTCGACTTCTTCCAATACGTTTGCGAATAAAATTGTGTGTACCAAGTTTTTGCATATTATTCCTTATAGCCCAAAAACTATAGCAATTTAATTTGGCTTGCATATGTGCTCTTTTAAATGTTCAAGTATCATTAATAGATTTGTTTTGAAGTATCGAGAATATATTTTTCAATGTGGGGCTCAAGCACAGCTCCTTGTAGAAAATCCATAAGACATTTAAAAAATTTTCGATCAGGGCCATCTACAAGTATAATTATTCAAAATCTTCAGTAAAAAAAAGACCACTAGATATTCAGGCATAAAAACATAGATGAAATTAAAGAAAAACATATAGGACTTAGCAAATCTCTATTTTAAAATAAAAAATATTGGTACAGATTAGTAAACTTTTTAAAAATAAAAATATGTCATCCCTTTCATTTAAAAAAATGTTCGAATTATCTCTTTCCCTTGCAAAAAAAAAAACAAACCGAAAACAAACAAACTATAAAAATATTAACAAAACAACTAAAATAAAAACTTTTTCCACGATCCACGTAAGTAATAACGAAATATTTGTGATTAACGAGAAAATCTGAATATATTCAACGAAAATCAAAAAGTTGACCCTAACAAATTAGCTGGTTAGCAGCAAAAAAGCTGTTTGAAGTTTCCAGCAATGTCAATCATAATCTGAAGATGGAAGAGTTTAGCAATGGCGTCATCGTGCTCAAAAATTTCAATTTCATTTCAATTTTACTGGAGGATAGAACGATGCTGAGCACCGAATACAAAGAACAAACCTAATTCATTTCTGGAACGACATAAAACTTAACAGTTATAGTTATCAATTCCTGATGACACCGTTTGAAGCCGAAAGGCTTTAAATGCTAAACCAGGAAGCCCTGGAGATTTCGCACATTAGAAATTCAGATTAACTCCACCTTAATCAGAAAATAATATCACCCACTTTTCGGTTTTCTGACCATAACCATAGATCCCAGTTCAATCCCACACCTTTTGCAAAAGAAAAAAAGTAATATTAATCTGCAAATGACCTCGTTGCCTCTTAAGACACGGAGTAGAGAGCCGGAAGAGTTAAATACACACTTTCATTAAGCAAACAAGACTGAACGGTCACTGACAATCGCTACTTTTGCCGATTATACGTCTTAACCATTAGCATTCAGATTGTTCATTGAAGAAAAACTATATTTTGTATAACTCAATAAATTAATTGTTTAGTGTGTATCTATGCTTAAGTACATTAAATGCATTAAAACACATATTCGTATTGACAGCAAGCACCGGGGTTTAGGGTATTCCCTAGTTGGGCACTTTCCCCTCACTTTAGATCCATTTTTTTTTTGTGTTCCGTCGACTGGAGTATTCTCCGGTATCATCCACGTCAGTGGCACCTTCAATAAAAATTGGCAAACGACAATCACCCAAAATGCGAAGACACTGCGAAGCAGTTCAACATGCCACACCACCAATGAGTAGTAAGTGTGACAAACGAACCGCACTAAACCCGCAGTGGGACCAAAAACAGCATCACGGACCAAGTATCGATTGGTAATAAGCACAAATGGTTATCATACATCAAGGATTTATCCATGCTCACTCATAGATAGAACGGCAAGCTCGACTGCTTCCGTGAAAGAAGCCGCTACCCGCTCGTAATTGCTGGCGACTTTTTCGAAATTTGCTTCCGAATGCAGGGGCAGCTCGCTCACCAGTGCTAGAGGGAAGGCTTAACTTGAAGCATTTGGGGTGCTCAAAGTAGCGCTATGGGGCAACGGCTCTCAACGAGCATTTTTAACAGCAGGACTGAGCTCTGTAGTGAACTTGACTTTTGTTACCATCTCATTGTTTAGTTCTTCCGTCCGATTTAAAAGAAAGCAAAAATTTGAGCTCTGCGACACAGCAAACCACGACCCTTGGGACAATGCTTAGAAAATTGTTGTCAATAGTTTTATCGCTTACACACGTATACAATTTATAGAGCGGGCAACAATAAGAGCTATAATATCAGCTGCGTTCTGCCAGCTGAGGTTACTTAAGCGCCCTCGTACAAAATCTCAACTGAAAGATAATCCCCATAATAAAGATAAGCAAAGCGTTCGGACCTGACAACATCCCGATACTGGGAACTTACATGGGGCATAGCCGCAAGCGCTGCCATATACAATGAACATAAAAACCCGTTCAACACGGCACTCTGAACCTCAGCATGGCCCAAATATCTTTTTGCGTACCTGTGTTTTCTCAATAAATCACTCGCGGATACTTTCGGACCAGAGTCGTAAAGTACCAGCGAATCAACCAAAGTGCAGCATCTAAACTGACAAGTGCCACTAGGGTCAGTACTTGGCCCAATTTTATAAAACGACACCATCCATCCCATATAATCTTAAACATCCGGAAAATTTAGCAGTGGAGGATAAACCTTCTAACCAGCGTTGCAACTATGCTGTATGCGGCCCCGATTTGGGCTAACAGCGACACATCCATCATAAGGCGATCAAGATCTGCATCGGCTAGTTTCAAACCTGGTTTCGCTAATACTGGACAGCAGCATACAGTGATTTTGCCTTGAGTGCATCGTTGGAAGGTAGTGCGACGCAGTGGCTTTCACAAATATGTTATCCTGACATAACTTTGGCCGAGTTTAAGGAACTTTTCATGCAGCGTTTTGGCAGCGTTGAAACACCAGCGGCTATGTTTCTGACAATTTTAGCTAGTTTTCCGACCGATGGCGAATGCCTCTCCAATAATGATAGTCGTATGATGACGTCACTTATCACGAAATGTCGTGATATGGATGTGGAGGAAATTGCAGTTTCTGTGACGCTTGCGAAGATGACTCATGTTGATTGCAGATTGCAGCGCCTAACCTTTACTTTAAATATGCTCACTAGAAGTGAATTGCAAACCGAGCTTAAGGCATTCACGTAATTAACATTCATAATTAACAATGTATTGATGTTGAAGGGTATTGGTAGTGGGGGCATATGTAGCACATTGCAAATACTTAGCAACGTAAAAATTAACCAACATTGCATTGAAGTACTGTTTCATGTTTTGGACAATCAGTATTTGAAGAATGATATTATTATTGATTCAATTATTAGATCAAAAACTGTAAACTATTGTTTTCTGAAGTAAATACTGATCTAGTTATAGAAAATAGTGATAAATTACAAGATTTATTGAAAATATGTTCAACATCCTTTATTAATGGAATTCCTTCGACTAGAATTATTTCGGGTGAAATAAAAATTAATTAGTAGACCCAAAAAAAAATGTTCAAAGAAGACCATATAGGCTTTGCCAAAATGAATGAGAATTGATACGAGACAAGATTAATGAATTATTGCAATGTAAGATCATAAAGCCATGTTGCTCACCCTATGCAAGTCCCATAATGTTGGTTAACAAAAAAGAAGGCACCCATCGTTTGTGTGTTGATTACCGTGAATTAAATGCTAATACAGTCGCAGATAGATATCCCTTGCCTCTTATATCAGACCAGATAGACAGACTTTATGGAACGAAATATTTTACATGTTTAGATATGGCAAGTGGGTATTATCAAATTCCCATGCACGAAGAATCGGTAGAGTGTACAGCATTTGTCACTTCAGACCGACAATATGAATTTTTGGTAATGCCTTTTGGGCTTAAGAATGCACCTTCAGTCTTTTAACGCACAGTCATGCATGCACTCGGAGACCTTGTCGTTTATATAGATGACGTAATGGTGGCTGCTGCAACATAAAGTGAGGCTTTGGAAAGGCTGCAAATTACTCTTGATTGTCTCACGAATGCTGGATTCTCATTCAAAATAAAAAAAATTCTTTTCTCAAGTCAACAGTTCAATATTATATGAAACCGTTATATCTTTTGACTTCGGAGAAAAATGTTTAATTTGAAGATCGGACTATGAACAAATCAGACAAAAAGTTATTTCTATCCTTACACAAAATCCAGTCTCAGTAATTTTTGACCCGAACCATCATATTGAGTTGCATACCGATGCAAGTTCTTGTGGATTCGGTGCCATCTCGTTACACAAAACTAACAACAAGTCTCATGACATTAAATATTTTAGTAAGGCTGCTTCTCCTGCTGAATCACGGTATCATTCTTATGAATTAGAAACTCTTGCTGTTGTTTTGTCTATAAAACATTTTCGCCGTTATTTATTGGGTAGAAATTTTGTTGTCTTCACTGACTGTAACTCACTTAAAGCACCAAGAACTAAACAGGATCTATGTCCCAGGGTGCAAAGATGGTGGGCGTACTTACAGTCTTTTACATTTGACACACAATACAGAATGTCTCATATTGACTTCTTTTTAAGAAATCTGCCTTCTGCAGAATTGACTTGCAAAATTCCTGAAAAACGAGTTAATTTGGCAGAAATATCGGACAATTGGCTTTTGGCCGTACAACGCCAAAATTCTGAAATAGTTAATATTGTAAATAAATTTAAAGAAAATTCTCTTACGAGCTGAGAGCAGGAATATTATATCGACAAATTCAGCGAAATGGTAAAACTCGATTTTGGCAAAATGCATTAGGATAAGCTCAATTAGCTTTGAACTGTGCGGTTAGTCGAGTGACAAAGGCAAGCCCCTTAGAATTGTTTATCGGCAAAGTTGCCCGCCAGTTGGGGTTGCTTCCACCCTGCGATATGGTACAAGAGGTCGATTTGGCAGAAGTAAGAGCACGAGCAGGTCAAAATATTTCAGCTGCAGCAGCATATAATTGAATGCAAGGTTGAAGATTTCGTGTTGTTAAAAACTGAAGAGAGGCATCAAACAAAGTTAAGTCCAAAGTTTAGGGGGCTGTTTCAAATAACTGAATTGTTAGAGGGAGATAGATATATGCTCAGGTCTTTGACAAATAATAGAATATATAAATATGCTCATGATGACATAAGAAAAATGCCAAATGGCCAAATACCAGCTGAATTTGAAAGTTGTGATAATTTAATTTAATCGAAACAGACACTGTTGAAAAAGACAGTAGAGAAATATTTTAAAAAGACACTGTTGAAAGAGACAGTAATGAAATAGTTGAAAAAGGCACTGTTGAAAGAGACAGTAATGAAAAAGTTGCAAAACGGACTGTCGAAAGAGACAGTAATGAAATAGTTTAAAAAGACACTGTTGGAAGCGACAGTAATGAAATTATGTAAAAAGAAACTGTTGAAAGAGACAGAACAGATGCCTTAAAAGCTTATAATGAAATTTGTAATAATAATGTAAGCACAAGTGCAAAACAATTGTTTTGATCATGGTGTGTGGCGCATTAGATATTATAATGTAAAACCTGTGTGGTTAATAATAATGAAAAAATTAACTGTGTTAAGGAAAAAGAATTTATATTAGTTAAGAAAGAAACATAAATATAAAGATGTAATTTATTATTGGAAATTATGAGTTTAGATGAAAAATTAGAAGTTATTTTGAATAAACTTTAATAAGTTGATTAAATGGTGACAAAGCATTTTTGGTAAAATTGCACGAGAACGTGTAATGGTCAGGATGGCCGTGTCGGCGCACACTAAGAGTGTGTTGGTATGCGTGTATGAGTGTATGGGTATACAGTCTCCGGAATTTCAGAAAACTAATTTCATCGTTATAGTAATATTGCATCAGTCTTTAATTGTGCTGTGATTGGTTGTCTGCATATTGTCGCTTTAAGACGTACCGTTTTAGCGGGGCTACAGCGTAGTGTCGCTGTCGCCGAGTGTGGTTCGGTGGTAAGCACAAAAATAAGAAGTAACGACGCAGAGTCAGTTGGGTATAGATCTTCAGAGTGTGCAACCGAAACTCGCTGCGCTACGACAATGCCGAGAGAGATAATAATTGTGCTCCAACATATGTATATAATTAAGCGGCTGCGTCACCCGACAGTAGTTTTACTTATTCCGCTTACGCTTTTTAGAAGTTTTTGGCATTCCTGTTCCTTTTTAATAAGGTTTCACTGTTATTTGACTCCAATCGACAAATCGCCAAAGTTTTTAGAATTTTAACAAAGTTTTTTGAATTTTATCTTCAATATTGTAGTTTGTAGCATTATTCCAAAAAAAATTAATGGGATTGAAGTCATATCTATGTGTCATTCCATGAAATGAAATTCTCACCGGTTTCCCAGTGTCATTCTCGTATTGTTCCAATTTGTTTTTATGAATATCCGAATAATAAAAAAAACAGATTATTATTTCGACAAATGGACCCATTGCATGACATGCACAAGAGTTGCTAACAACTCAATGCTTACACTTCTATTGTAAGCTTCGAAATAACAGATTGGCCTTATAGTTGAGTAAATAATTTTTAATCAGAATTAATCCTATTTCTTTTAGTTCGGCCAGTCCAGATGTTTTTTTTTTCGACAAATAAGCTTCAATTTTTGTACGTCCTTAGAGAACAAACGTTACGATTTTAAAGATCTCTCAAGCTCCTACGTACCGTGGTATAATTTGAGTTTTGACTTGTGGTGCTTTTTCGATTTGCGCAAATATGACTTGATTTCTCTTATTTACATCCATTGTACATGATTTTCATTGATCAATCCCATGATCCAGTTATTTCTGCACAATTTTGTCGATTAGGAGCATACTACTTTCCAGAGTCCAATGCGACCAGTTACAGCTACATATGCTGACGTTACTGCAGTCGCTACAAGCTATGACTTACATGATGCATTTAACTTAGTTCAAGAAGAACTTAATCTGATTTATACTCGGCTAAAAAGTGGAGAAAGGTGGTAAAAGACCAGAAGTCAGTCCAAGTGGCATTTTCGCTGAGACCAGGAAATTGTCCCCCTGTAACACTTAATGGCTTTAAGATTCCAGCTAGCGAAACGGTAAAATACCTGGGGGTACATCTGGACAGGCGGCTTACTTGGAAGCAAAGCAAGCACACTTACAGGAAAAGACCAAAAAATAAGTACTGGATCGTAACACCTCGCTCGCAACTGAGCCTTGAGAACAAATTGCAACTATATCTCAAGCCAGTATGGACTTACGCGTTACTGCAGTGGGGAACAGCTAGTAACTCTAAAATTTAAATACTCCAGCTATACCAGTCTATAACACTAAGAACAATGACAGGTGCTCCTTGGTACTGTAATAAGTTGATTAAGTCTTTTTATATTTGATTTGTAGGAGCAACCTTGGTTGGCGCCCCAACTTTTCTTTTGAATAATTTTCTTATCGTTATACATTCTTAGATTTAGCTAAAGCCGCGGAGCAGCGCTGCCAGTTACGCCAGCAGCGGAGCGGCTACATTATGTATAGCTTATATATATGTATATTTATTATGAGGGGAAGTGTTATGTGCGCTTATACTGTAGTTGGTCAGCGTGAGAACGCTGACCATGCAATTGTGGTATATGGTGATCATATCATCATCACGAGCATTTTAACTTAGATCAGAAGTCTGTCAGCTGAGTCTGAAGTCTGCCAAGACAACGCCGGTGTTCCTCAGGGAAGCGTCCTGGGCCCAGATTTATACACACTTCATACAGCAGATCTTCCCGTGCTTAACAGAGATGATCTGGTTATTGCCACTCACGCAAACGACACAGCATTCTTAGCCGCATCTAGCGATTATGCAGAAGCTTCTGTCATCCAGAAAGAACAGATGATGGAGCCTTGGTTAAAACGTTGAAACATTGTGGTCAACGAAAATAAGTCTGCACATATCACTTTTGCAACAAGAAAAAAAGCTTGTCCACCTGTCCCTCTAAACGGCACCACCTTGCAGTCAGAGGACTCAGTTAAATATCTTGGCTTAACCTTGGATAGGAGGCTGATATGGTCAGCACATATAAAAACAAAAGCATGCAGCTAAGCCTGAAACTAAGGCAAATGAAGTGGCTCCTTGGTCATAGGTTCAAACTTCACTTAAGAAACAAAGTGCTGCTTTATAAATGCATTCTCAAGCTTATATGGACCTTTGGGATTCACCTATGGGGCACTGCATCAACATCGAACATTGAAATATTGCAAAGATTTGAGAGCAAAACTCTGAGAAGTCTGGTTGGTGCCCCCTACTACGTGAAAAAAATGGTGATTCACAGGGGCCTCGGGATCCCCACTGTCACCGAAGAAGTGGCCCGCTTCAGCCAGAGCTACATTCGAAGACTTGACTCTCACTGCAACAATCTAGCAATCAACCTGCTTGACAACAGCACACAACGACGCCGTCTCAAAAGGCACCACCCTTTAGATTTGCCTTTCAGGCCACCTAAAGAGTGGTAATGTAAATATATTCAATCTATACTCCTTAAAAATTTAAATTCATGTAAACAAATCCTTTGTCACAATATTTATTTATTATCTAGCAGATAGATACCTATGCATGGCCATGCTAAATATGATTATAGAGTACAAATTTTTAATCTATCCTTACAAACGATTTATTGTCATATGGACAATAAATATGTGCCACAGAGGGGGTCGTGTTAAAACAGTAAACGAAATATTGAAGCCATACGTCCCAATCAGTTTTACCAACTGATATGAATGAATGTATGTATTCATTGAAGGTTCTATGACTTTTTTCGACTGTTCCAACTGTCTGGAGATGGTGTGCTGTAGATGTTATGTTTTTAATTTTTAAATATTCGCATAAGTCATTGATTATTGAATTTTTATATTATGTTTCCATGTCCGTAATGAACGTCTTCATTAGACCGTACTTCAGAATAAAATTCTCATATATCGCTTTTGCTAGGGAACTGGAAGACTGCTCCACATGCTTGCTTACTTGCATCCGTTATTATGCGAAATTCTTTGCTAAAATCTGGGTATTTCAATAAATTTGGATTTATTAGTGCCGATTTGAGATGTTCTACGGAATGCTGACAATCAGCTGTCCATTCGAATTTAACATCTTTTTACACAATCTTGTTATGTGACGAGAATATTCGGCAAAATTTTGGATAAAACGTCTATAGTAATTGCAAAATGCAACGAATCGTCTAGCGCTGTCCGCATCATGTGG
>SCDZ01001493.1:0-12524 GCA_004143845.1 Drosophila lacertosa
GCTTACGCTGAATACCCTAGCTATTTTTAACGAGACAGCTCAATCGACGTGAACAACACCTACGCACAGACATAAGTGTTGAATTTTTTGTGAGTTCATATGGCAAACTTCTTGAAGCCACTGTCAAGGCGAAACTCAGCTAGATTGGTCACTCAAAGAGATCTTGCATCTCTCTCTCTCTCTCTCTCTTTCTCTCTTTTAGCTGATTCCGTTTAGTATTTTGAATAATGTTCGTTCGATTTTCATGTTGTCAAACGACGCGCCCAAAAATCATTTTGATAACTTTTATGGGGGGGGCAGTTTTCCAGCTGGTGTCGACTTTGCTCCACATGCAGTCGCCAGATGACATTTTGGTTTGTAACATGAAACTGATGTCGTTGTTGTTGAATGCGGGTGACAGCCCCAAAGAGCCACATGGGAATAGTCTATCGATCGAAAGCGATCGTTGACAAAAACCCGAGCTGACGCCTGATAAATAAATAACTAAAATCGAGCGCAGTTTTGTTCACAACTTTCGGACATACGATACTTTTTTGGCCACATTTTTAGTGTGTTAACTGTAGCCGAACATTTTGTTAGCCAACGGGCGGAAACATCAATTCATCAGCCATAAAGATTGAGCCACGGGGAAACGCAACTGATTTAAAGTTAGGACAAAAAAAAAAAATAAAAAAATATATGCTTAGAGCGCATTTAAAAGAATTTGAGATTTTTTTGTTATATATAATCTTATCTAATGCTTACTTAATAGTAAATAGTTAGTTTATAAAAAGATATTTAAAACTAGAGACTTGTTTGTTCACTTGGTTTTTATTGTGGATCGTCCCTGAGCTGTGTTTGTCTATTAATAAGTATATTAACCGGCTTGGAGTTAGGAATGTATATCAGCCATAAGTTAATTGTATGCGCAACTCAAAAAAGCCACTCGCAGCTATTTGCTCGTATCATCTATATCCATATAACTCGAGAGTAAACAAATGCGCAACGTACGTTAAAACAAACAGAACAGACAATCAAAGGGGGAAGGGGGAAGGGGGAAGGGGGAGGAAGGGGGAAGGGGGTGGGGGGGCCTTCAGACATTGACCGAAAGTTAGTATAAGGTTGACAGATATCGCAGATGTAGCGAGTTGACTAGCTCTACAGAAATCCAGATGATGAATTAGTTGACTCATGATTTCCGACTCGCAACTGATTTGCATACATGTACAAGTATGGCCAGTGCCAGTGTCAGTACCGGTTTTACTTTTTTTTCTAAACTTGAACAAACACAGCAAACAACAACAACAACAACAGCAGCAACAACAACAGCAGCAACAACAACAGCAACTTCATTGCAATAGCAAATGGAATTAATTATGGTATCGTGTCGACGTGTACGGCGCCTCTGATCAACAGGCAGCTACTTCTCCTCCTTCTCCTTCTCCTCTTCCTCCTCCTCCTCCTTCTTCTTCTCCTCCTCCTCCTCCCCCTCCTCCTGCCGAGTTCATTCGTGACTCGGCCCGGCTAAGACCTAAAAACCTAAACACGTTTAAAGCCATGCCGGTCCAACAGCAAATGTATCTGCATCTGTAAATGTATCTGCAAATGTATCTTTGTATCTGTGAGTGCACTGAAAGTTGCACGCCCACACAACAACGATGGCAGACAGAGCGAGCCTGGCCAAAACCAAAAAAAAAATAAAAACGATCTTATGGATACACGATAACTATCTATGTCTATGTCTGTCCAATTAAACGACTTACCCTACACACATACACATATATTATATAGTATAACCGCCACCCGATATGGTCGCATAATATAGATAAATTCCATTTTTTTTTTTTATTTTTTTTTTAGCTCTATTGGCGCCGCAAAGTAATTTAACTGCGCATTTGCATTTGCCAACAATTCTATCTATATCTGTTTTGTGTATGCGATCGCTTGGCCTAGTGAACAACAAATTCAAATTATATATGTATATATATATATTTTTGTTTTGCCCGAAAACATTGCAATCCACTGGGAATTGGTATCGCAAAAAAATAAAAAAATAAATAAAATGAGATCTCAGCTTGGGTTGAAGCTGCTGCAAATATTATATTTATGCATATTTATTTAGTTGTTTATGGGTCTGGTCGAACACTAGTTTCCCAGTTGAGTGCTGTTGATAACAAAAAAAAAAAACTGATGACCTTTTGATCTACTAAAAAACATTAAATGTATTAAGTAACTAAATTGTTTGACTTGATCAGTTGAATTTTAGCTAAGCTGAGTCAAAGTTTTTAAAATTACCTGTGCTGCAATCGTTGAAAAGAAAGTTATTGTTTGTGTATCTCAATTCTGACTAACACACTTTGGAAATATATTCGAAGATTCATGCGTTGTTTTTTATCAACTACAACAAACCGGCAACAATTGCCGTCACTGATAAGCAAACAGTTCCCCCAAAAAAGTAAAAATTATGGCAGAGAGTGAAAAAAAGTCCCCTTCAGGATGGGTGTCGAATGTGCGAATGAGATTAGCATTTATATATTGTATTTTGTATTTGAATGATGTCAACTCTTTGCTAATTGAGTGGATCAACAGAAAAGTCACAGAGATCGATGCACGTCAGCAGCTTTCATCGTCCAAACGGATCCTCTAACCCATTATTGGCCCTTACCTGGCACATATATCGGGCTTGTTCCACGTTCGGTTATTTTTGATTAAATAAACGTATCTTTTGTTATCTTCCGCGTTCGTTCGTTGGTCGAGATAAGATAAGCTTTTGCTATTGCTGGCATTCTTGGTATCGAAATGAATAACTCCATGTGTATTTGTCGAGTGGTCCTACGGGAAGTCAGAAGGCTACAGATAGACCAAGACAGAGAGAGCCAGAGAGAGAGAGATATATATATAGTCTTATCTAAATAATTTTTATTTATTTTTTTATTCAGTTCGCGAACATTTAGAATGGGTCGCCAGGCGAGACTGGTCTTGCTGCTGGTCATCTCACTGAGTGTGCTCCACGTGAGCCACTCGAGCGAGTCGCTGCCAGCGAAGGCCGCCATCGATGTCCAGAGCAATGAAATCTTTAGCGAGGAGGAGCTCGATGATCAAATTGCTGCGATTAAAATATCAACACCCAAGGTGAAGCAGCTGCCGTTGGATACGACAACAAAGCGCGCTGCGAAACCAGAGATCCCTTCGACGAAGCAACCGTTTAGTCCGGAGACACTGACGGATCTGCTGGAGGCAGCCAAGCACAACGTTGCCTTGGCCGAGGATCCGCGCTTCAACAAAATGCTGCCCGATCGCCTCAAGCTGGACAACTCCACCAGCAGCAAGAACGCAACCGATGATGACTATGAATATGATGATAGTTACGACTATGACATGGACCAATATAACGCGTCCGCTGAAGATAGCGACGATGCTGAGGACACAACCACAGCACGGCCCAAAAAGACCAAACCCAGCAAGCCAAATACACCCAAGCTGCGTCCCATCGAGGACAGCTCCTCCAGCAAGCCCAAGGTAGGACCTTCAATTCCATCCAGTTAACCACGTTCAAACTCTCATTGAATGCTTACAGGCCAAGAAGAGCGAGGACATCGCTGAGGATGTTAAGCAGAATGACATTGGTAGCGACTCCAACGACGATGACTACGATGATGACGATGACGACGACGACGATGATGACGAGTAAGTCTAAAATTATAAATTATTCAAGACAGAAAGAAAGATTCATTTCTTTGAATGTTTAGATATTCCCTGAGTGATAACAAAGCTCTTAAAAAAACATTTTATTTAAAATTGAACTTTTCCCTCAGCTCCGACGACGATGACGATGTGGGCAAGCTGACGGATGAGGAGCAGGTCGTCTTCAGCGAGAATGTGCCTTGCCCCAGATACTGCAGCTGCTCGCGTAACATCAACAGCTACCTGGTGGCAACTTGCAGCAGGTTTGTCAACTAGTTTCGCGCAATCAGCAGAAAAGTTAACAACTTAGACTCTCCTTCTTTTTAGATTGGACCCGGGCACACAGAAGTTCGGTTCGGATATCACCGATCTGGTGGTGACAAATGTGGGTCCCAAATACCCGATCCTGCTGGGTCCCAAGTTCTTCGAACAGCTAGGCCTCAAGTTTGTGGCGTCCATCAAGATCGCCAACTGCACCATTGAGTACATGCACCCGGAGGCCTTCCATGGACTGGATGAGCTCTATTCCGTCAACATGACCGATGTTGGTCTGGCCATCATTAACCCCGACACTTTCGCTCAGAACAAAAAGCTGCGCATGCTTACCATCACAGGAAATGATCTCAGTGTCATGTCCACGATCCATTATTTGCTGAAGGTGCGTGGAACAGATTTAAAGATAATACTCCTCTTTTACTTTTAACACAATCTTTGCTTTGCCTTTAGTCTTCCAGCATTGAAGAGCTGGACTTCTCGCGCAACAATCTAATGGAGCTGAATCCCACCGCGTTCACAAAACTCTCCAGCATTATCTACATTAATCTGTCCCAGAACAACCTGCAAAAGATACCCGAGAAAGTGTTCCAGTCCGTTGAAACCATCGAGGAACTAGACTTGTCCTATAACTCCCTAAAGGAACTCCCAGCCAGCATCTTTAACGGCACATCTCTGTCGATCCTGCATCTGAAGTATAACACCTTTACCGGTGACTTGCACTTTGGGGTTAAGGAGCTGCAGCAGTTGGATCTGAGCTTCAATTCCATTACCAATGTGCATCACAGGATGTTTGAGAAAATGCCTGGATTGACCAATCTGAACCTTAAGGGCAATGGCATCACCAAAATCCAGCCAGACTCTTTCCTGTCGCTGACGAGCCTGCGCCACATTGATCTGTCCATGAACGAACTCGACCAGGTCTCCAGTATGCTGTTCTTCAGGAACTCGGAGCTGGACGTTATCCGGCTGAATGACAATCCCAAGTTGATGCAGCTGCCAACGGACGGTTTCATAAGCGACAATGGTTTCTTCACGGTCTACTATTTGGATCTGTCCAACTGCGCCGTTGGCGCTCTGGGACACAAGACCTTTGCGACCATGCCACAGCTGACCACACTGAAGCTGGCCTGGAACAACATTAACAATCTGCCCCGCGACACTTTCAGTCGTCTGCCCAAGCTGATCGACTTGGACTTGAGCAACAATCTGATTAAGCAGCTGGACGAGCTCGTCTTCATGGAGAACAACGAGCTGACCAAGCTCAATCTGGCCGGCAATCCCATCACCAAACTGTCCCTGCGCCTGTTCCTGCCGCTGCGCCAGCTCCGTTCCCTGGACGTCAACGACTGTGAGCTGACCTCGTTGTTTGCCGACACTCAATTCGGCACCGGCTACAACTTCTTTGAAACGCTGCGCTTCGTGAATGCCTCCGGCAATCTGATTAAGCGCATTGCACCCTCGGACATTAAGAGCTTCAAGAACCTGCGTTCCCTGGACATAACACACAATCCACTGCGCTGCGACGAGGACTTCCAGAAGTTCATCAGCTATGTGTCGCTGCACACTCAGGTGGTGCCAAAGAAGATGCCCATGCTGGCGAATCTGGAGGATGTCGCATCCTTTATTGATATCGAGATCCAGACCGGTTGGGCGCTCCTCGCACAGGAAGTGTGCAAACACAATACAACATCGAGCGAGGAGACGGAGGATCTCGAGAGACGCATTGCGGAGAGCGAGAAGAAACTGGACGCCGATGAGAAGAAGCTGCTCAGCGTGCTGGACAAGAGTGTGCTGGACAAGAACAAGCTGAGCAACATGCAGAAGATAATGAAGGGTTCAGACAGCACCGACGAGGATAAGGAAAAGGACTCCGACAGCAATGAGGAGGACTTGAACAATGGCGGCGAGGAAAAGGATATCAATGATGACATTTACGACGAGGAAAGCGATAGCGAGTATGAAGAGGACAGCGAAAGCGACGACGAGGAAGATCAGAACAGCAAAAAGAACGACAAGACAAAGGCCGAAAAGGCTTTCAAGAAATACATCGAAACCCAGCTTAAGCCCAAGATCAAGGAGCACGGCCTCAAGGTCGAGGAAGTCGAAATGTCCAAGGAAACCAAGGATAAATTCCTGCTGGGTGAGTTACCAAGGATCTCAAGTAATATCTTTTGTTAATCTTTATTTCAAATGTACTTTTAGACAAACTCGGCGCTGACAGCGACGAGGCGGACAGCGATGAGGAGGAGATCTTCATTGAGCGCGGTCACATTTACTACGATAGCTCGAACTATTTGATCCCAGCCATAATTGTGATCACCTGCCTGGTGATAATCGTACTGGGACTCGGCAAGATGGTGGCCATGATTCTGCGCAAGCGCGGCGAACGTTATCGCATGGCAATATTGGCCTCGAAGAACTCGTTCGTGTACCAGAAGCTGACCGAGGACATCGTGAAGCCGACCAGCAAGGAACCAAAACAACCAAAGGTGCACCGATATGCGCCCATCAATCAGGTCTAAGTCCGTACCGCACAGTAAGCAGCTCCGTAGGACTTCTGTTGCGCTGTTTTTTTAATTTATAAGTTAAATCATAGTTAAACACGTGAAAATTGCAAACAACAGGTCATTTAAAAACAAAAATAAACAAACGAAAAACCCGTTGCATGGGCGGTTCGGCTGGACTATAAAAAACCCCCCTAAAAAAAAAAAAATAAAAACAACTGGAGTCGAAGTCAAGTTTAGCCGTTTTGTCAGCAAAGAGCGATTGAGTTGCTCGCCCAAAAAAGTATTAGCAAAAAACTGAAAGAAAATACTGAGAAAACCTCCCCCACATACCTACCTACCTACCTACCTACCTATCTATGAAACTATCTATCTAACTATCCATCCATCGATATAGGAAATAGTTGTTGTACTTAATTCGGCAATTCGGACTTTAAAACTGATCGAAGCCTTATTAATATCCATATCCTGTTGTCAGATGCATTTTTGTATAATTTTGGAACAGTTCGAAGATTTAGTGCCATTTTGCCGAAATTCAGAAAAACAAAAAGACAGACAGAGAGAGAGAGAGAAAGAAGAGAGGAGAGAAGTATATATATATATATACATATTGTAAGCTGACAAATCAGTCACATTGAAACGGTTGGGCAAATGGATATAATGAATATATCTGTATCTGTAGATCTGATCCGTTCAGACTCCTTAATGATAAAGTTTTGATTTCAAATCTGGGCAAAATAAGAAGACGCCAAGCATATTAATTACTACTTTAAGTCTTTTTTATTATTCTTTCAATCAAATCAAATCAAGTAAATGTTGGACCTTAAAACATATTCTGAAACCAATAAATTATTTTAACCAAATTCGAACATAATCTTTACATTTTAGTTATACTTCTTATTATATGCAACTAAATAAAATAAAATAAACTTATTTATGAATTGGTCTTGGGTTGTATCACAATAAATAAATTCGCTGTTCTTTTTTCTTTTAACACAAACATAATTTTTGTTAAGCTTGTTAAAAATCAAAAAATCTTCACTTAAAGATAACATATCAAAAATTTAAAAGAAAAAACTTAAACTTCTTTCAATAATATACATATAAACAACTTTTGGGTAACAGTTTCCTGGCCATCTATCTAAGCCAACGAGAACGCCTACCTTTCAAGCTTAGTTTGGTCCAGAACAATTGAGCAAACTCCGAGATTTCCCGTTCCCGCTGCACTTCATCGCCAATCTGGCGCCACATGGCGTCGAATCCGCTGTCGCAGGGACTTCCAGTGGAATTCTGCTGGAACAATGCGCCAAGGCCGTTCAGTTCGTGCTGCAGACGCAGTTCATCGGCGATCTGGATCCACATGCGTTCGAATTCCTTATCGAATGTTTTGCCCACGAACTTGCATTCACAGTTATAGTCGCTCATTATCAATGGCGAAACGGCAAGCTTTGGTTTTTTTTTTGTTGAATAATTTAATTTGTATGCGCTTGAAATATTTGGCTTGCATAACTTCAAATGTCTTATTTCAACTGACTGGCGACTCGAATGGTACGTCAAGCGATCCGCAGATGATCCCGTCACAAACACCAAATATGCTGTCAAGGCAAATAAACATTTGAAAGTTCAAGACACGACAAATACGTGCTCGAATACGATCCGTTGAATCCACTCATGAAATGCAAACAAAAAGGCAGCGCTACATATAATTTATTTACATACACACATATAACATTATTTAAGTCTGGACGAAGCGTAAAAACGAGTCAACTTTGTTCAAGTAAACAAACAAATTCGAGCTGAGCTATGCTTAAAAATTCTACTCGAGTTCAATTCACAGAACGTAAGCTATCCGGTTTTAATTGCTGCTAAATTTATTCGTATATTTGAAAATTAATAAACCCATTTCAAAGCATTTATTTTCGCATTAAGCTTAAACTACATTTTTGGGGGAGTTCTTATCTTTCAATAAAAAAAAAATATTCAAGAGCTGTGTTATATATTTGTATGCATGAAGGAACCAAATGTTTACCATACAAACTGGCTTAATTGACATTGCTATTGATGCTGATCACGAATGTTTACATTCTACTCTCATATGCACAAAAATTTTATAAGGTTTTTTAACTATTTTCATTGGGTATGGGTATAAAAGTAAATATTGAGGAAAATTTTAATGTTGAAAGCAAATACAATTAATTAATAAATTTAAAAACTCTTTCTAATATGGTGTACCGAATTTTCAGACTTTAGCATTAGGAAACTGAAAAAAGAGAATTAAGGATCATAAACTGACCCCTACATACATACGATTTTATCAGGGGATACATAATTAATAGTTTTATATGACGTAAATATCTTTTTGCAAACTAACTATTTTAAAAACAAATTTTACAGTTTATTTAAATGCTCAACGTTTTTATTTACAGTTAACAATTTAGTATTAACAAGAGACAACAAAAGACATTTAAAAAAGTTTGCTCAAATTCGTATTTACATTCTTCCTAAATAGCGAACTAGTTCAGTTTCGATCATTTAAAATGCACAGCTTTTAACCTATCGAAATATCATCGACAGCTTGCGTTAATGCAGCCAACTTCATAAAAAAGATCCGTTAGTTTGATTCGCATTGGTTTTTAAAAGTGAAAAGTTAAACAGGTGAGTGAATTTTTAAGTAATCTTAACATTAATAGACCTGCATGGAGTTCTCAAAGAGCTGGGCTAGATCTTCTTGAGTTTGTCCACGAGGCGCCATTTTTGTAATGCGTTCCTGGGGCAGGGCACCGGCGACTAGCGCCGGAATGTCGCTGCTGGAGAAGCCAAGCTCACGGAGGCCATTTTCGATGCCTGCGCGCTGCATGAAGCCACGTACAGTGTCCGCCAAAAGACGACCAGCGTCGGCGGACTTCACTCCAGTCACATCGGCACCCAGTAACTTAGCTGCCTCCAAGTGGCGGTCCGGGCAAGCGGGCGCAGTGAATTCAAAGACAGCCGGCGCACTGACCACAACCGAGAGACCATGTGGAATTAGAGGATGATCCGCAGAATATCCAGCTGGCTTGTAGTCACGCACATGCCCCGAGATGGGATAGGAGAGACCGTGGCAGAGATGCACGCCTGCGTTGCCAAAGCCTACGCCCGCCATTGTCGAAGCCAGATGCATGGCAGAGCGGGCTTTCAGATTATCAGGCTGGTAAATGGCGTCTATAAAGTTGGTGCTTATCGAGTCCAGAGCAAAGCGCGCCCACACATCTGAGATTGGGTTTCGTCCCTGATACGTCGGACGTAGACTTGGATCAGCTGGCGCTGGGCCGCGTTCCCGGTAGTCGACGGCAGTGAAGCTCTCCAGCGCATGGCAAAATACGTCGAAACCCGCGAATGCCATCACCCGCTCTGGCTGAGTGAGCGTGTGCAGGGGATCCACAATGGCTGCGAGATAAACACAAATGTCAACTCATGGAAGTTGTAAATCGTGCGCAAATCGCTCACCCAAAGTTGGCTTCAGGTGTTTGCTGGAGATGCCCGTTTTTGCATGCAAACGCTTGTAGTCGAAAATGGCTACTCCAGTGGTTTCTGAGCCCGTGCCAGATGTGGTGGGCAACGCGATCAGCGGCTTCAGTTTGACGGAAATCTACAAAAAAGATGCAAAATTATCAAAGAGAATCTTATTAAAGGGTTGTTTATTGACGCCTTGCCTCTTTGGCCCGCCCAATGGGTGCGTTGACATAGTCTAGCAACTCTGCCTCCCGATCACTGCAAAACAGATTGGCCACCTTGGCGGTGTCCATCGCAGAGCCTCCGCCAACGGCCACAAATGCATCGAACTCGTGACGCCGGGCGAACTGGGCGGCCTGCCAAAAGCTTTCATCCGTAGGCTCCACGCGAGTCTCGTCGTACACCTGGTAGTTAATGCCATGTCGCGCCAGCGAGTCCAATGCAACACGCACTGATGGTAACTTCGCCACATTCTTGTCCGTGACCAAGCAAACATTCTTGGCGCCCCAATTACGCAGATCTGCGCCCAGCTCTGCGCTTACCCCAGGTCCAAAGCGCACCGTCGATGCTGACATCTGTGCATAGAAATGAAAGATAACATTTATTGGTCTGGACTTTGCCCGTCTACGAAACTTACCTCAAAAGCATACTCTTTGGGCCCCGTTTGGGTTGCGGCTGCTGCAGCTGATCCATAGTTCTGCGAGTGGGCTGGACACTTGCAGCTGCAAAGTAAATATAAGCTGAATTTTATTTTTTATTTGTTTTATGGTTTACTTACGAATTGGCCACAACTGTGTTTATTAAATTTATAACGTTTTTGCGCGACATCCTCAGAATAACATTCTAATCACTATCAGCTGTGATAACCACAACAGCAACAGGGCTGCCCACTCGATCGTCAGAGTTCGTCGATATAAATCGAGCTCGTTTACCTATCGATAATTCTAACCGATCTTTCAATTTCGTTGCAGTTTAAAATTATTGAATAATGTGCGACTACGAACATGAGTATTCCTTCACTTTTGATGAGAGCGCATTTGAGAATGAGGTCAGCGACCGCCCGTGGGACTGCGGATTTGAGAGCCTATGGCAGCGCATTGGCGATGAGCTTCGCTGGGAGCAGGAAACCAACGAGCTGAGCCAAATATTCCAGGAGCAGCTAGTTCTGCAACGCCGCTCGCCAATTGACTTGTGGTAGTCGAAGTCAAGAAACCTATTTATTTATATTTATATTTGTCATGTAATTTTCGTTTAGTTAACGGCATTTTTGACAAATGCGCTGTTATTTAAGATATTGTTTGTACAATTGTCGCATTCTTAAACAGCCTTCGTTAGTTAGTTATTTAAATAACTGGAGTTAAAATACTCCGATCCAAAATCGTTTTATATTCTCAGTACGAGTAATAATTGATATATATATATATAAAATGTATTGTAATTGTCTACTTGATCGTATTAGACTAACAAGTAAGCAATCGCTTGGAAATGCTGTCAATAATATTTATATAATTTATTTATTTATGTAATTTCGTTTCGACAGTACTTTTATGTTTTATAAGCAGCAATGATTAATGTTAATATTTTCGATCTCATATGTAGAAACACACACATTTACCGCAAATAGAAACACAATAAATTTAATGTAATTATCAAGAATAAAAACAAGCTTCATTGTCATTTGGATTTGTACTCTTACGATCCCACGTCGAGAAACAATCGCATTCGCTGGCAATGTGAATAATTCAATGCTGTTGAAGTCAATTACCCAAATGTATGTCCGCCCATATTTAACGCGAGATTTACAACTCAATTTTCAAAATCGCACTATTTGATCTGAAAACATAAACTACACTAAACGTTCTTGATAGATTTTCCCGCCGCCATTTGCATAATAACATGAGCTTCGGGCCATAAAAGGGAAGCTCCGTTAGCTCAGTGATCAGTTTACATCCAAAGCTATACGATTTCACTATGAAGTGGTTCAACTTATTCCTACTACTTGGCGTTCTGGCGCTTTTTGGCAGCATTGGCACCCTGACAGCTGCCGAGCCGATGCCGCAACCGGGTCCAGAGCCCAAGGGACGTCCACACACCACTCGCCGTCCGCGCAATGAGAACGACCAGGATCGACGCTAGCTAACTCCAAAGGAGTCCACTTCCATAAGGTGCAACAAGCAGAAACAGTTATATGATGCACATTCGAATATGATTCTGGTTACGGTTAAATGTTTTGGATTGGCAAATTTGCAATTTGTTGAAGTTTTACTTTTATGAATTTATAAATTAAATAATAAAGTTGTGCACCAGTTAATTGTGAATGTTGACTTCAGTAAGGAATATGATTACTTAAATCAAGTGCGAGTTTTTAAAATGTTTCTACTACAAGTGACAGAACTTTAAATAATTCATAAAATATTATTTTTAACCATTCATCAAATAGATTTTCTCCCTTTAAAAAAAGTAAGCTTTCCTTAACAATCCTTTTTCAAATATAATTTCTTACCAAACAATTTTTTTTGATCATTGGTTTATTCGTTCATATTACCTGTTTGTAAATCTAGAGTTAAATTGGTCTGCTTAAAAATAGAC
>SCDZ01001498.1:0-11870 GCA_004143845.1 Drosophila lacertosa
AAAAAAAAAAACAAATAAAAAGTTAATAAAATATTGAAAAATAATGCTTTTGCGGCAACACTACGGCCATTTTGAAAAAAGAGGTTATATAACCTTAATTGCGCCAAAAACAGCCACAATAGTTTTAAAATGTAGTAAAAATTAAATAAATATACAAAATTTTGGTAATACACGACATTTACCAAGATCACATACACAGTGCCATAAATAAAACAATATTAACATACAACCAAAAATATTTTTATCCGTATTGCGTTCAAGGCGTTATCCGTTATGCACGTTGACAAAAATGGAAGTAAGTAATTTTTTAGTAGGTCGAACGGGGACAAATAAGTTTAGACGACCTAAAAGAAAAGATTAATCTATGTCGCCAAAAATTTGCTTGTGTAGAAAAACAACATCTATGATTGTTGTACGGTTTGTTAGCGACCGAAGAGCCTCCTGGGGTACGATTGTAAAGCTTAGATTAGTGTCCTAGTTTAAACAACGATCCTGATGAATTGTATATTGCGGATTCCAACTGCACGAGCAGTATTTCAGGATTGGTCGGATCAAAGATAAGTTCATATATATAAAATACTAAGAGGTGATTGTGCCATTAAACTCCTTCGACAAACGTTAAATAAAACCTAAAACTAACTTACCTTTATGTACAATAGTGGATATCTGACTATTGATGCGTAGCTTAGAAGCCAGAAGAACATCAAGGTCTTTAACAGCCTTGATACGCTGCAAGGAAAAAGTGTCTATGGAATAGCTAAGTAGATCGCATAGTTGGGCGAACCGTCACAAACATACACTGTGAGTGTGCAGTCTATTTTGCATTTTGTTTTTACTACTTTAATATTTGTCTCATTTTAAGATTATTTAATAAGGTTCAAAATACTGGGAATAGTTAATTTTACTTCAATTACTCTTTTTTCTGCTGTCCAGCTTATGCGTGCATAGGTACGCTTATGTTTTAATGTATTGGTGCGTAAGCGAAACAATTGGAAAAATATTCAGAGCTCAATTGTAACTAATACAGCAGGTACTTGAAACTCATGCGTTTACTTGTTCTTATGCATTTAATAAGACTAGTAGTCTATTCTGGTGGTTTCCTTAAAAATAAATGTGTTCCAAATATAATCTGGACATTTGAGTTTTTTTGTGGTGCTGTGATATAAATGTAATTAATTAATTAATTAGCAGGCATGTTTACAAACGATCGGTAGCCAGCTGCATTGCACCGGGCAAGCATATGTATAGTGGAAGCATCGATCGAGTTTCAAGAAAATTTTTAACAGGGATAGGAAATATCATTATAATCGGAGAAAAAATAATATATTGTTTGGAAAAAGTTAGCGATGAAGCGAAATCATTGCCTGCTTCAACAGTCCCAAATAAGGGAAGGCAGTCCAAAAGATTTTCGCTTTAACTTAACAAACTTAAGGAATTGCTTATGGTTTTCGGAAATTGCCTTACGCAAAATGCAAGATAATTCTCATTACATTGTGAAATGAAAAAAAAAAAAAGTTTGACTTGGCTAAGAGATATTTCGACAAGTCAGAACTTGACCCAGACTTTTAAGTAATGGAGATTGAGAAAAAATGATCAAGGGAATGCTATTCGTAATGCTGACTTCAAAGTTTTATTAAAAAGCTAACAGCAATATTTTCGTCAACCGCGTCATACAAAATTGACCGTTCGGTTGTTTAAATAAGCTCAGTTAACAAAGCGGAAACAACGCCGGGGCTTGTAAGAGGTTGGTGAATGCTGTTTGTAAGACTTGCAATTACATAAAGTAACTTCTAAAGTAAGGTGATACATATCTTCGGGGACAGAAAATGATCGCTAATAAAAATAAGATTAAAATTTCCATTAGACAGATTTAAAATCAAATTGATCTGAAACAAAGGAGGATCAAGCATGCCATCTTTAAAGTCATACAGGGCTGAACGAAGAAGGTAATTAGAGGAGCCGAAAAACAACCATGAAATGTTTGGAATATTGAAATCACCCAACACAATTAATAGGTCATTATCACGCACATGGTTGAAAGCTTCAGTTATGCAGAATAGATGCTGCCTGTAAGATTCAATGTATGAAAAGGGAAGGATATATGATAGATGGATAAGATGCGGTAGTTACTTTTACAGATATAATCTCCGCAACTGTACTCGTTGTCAATTGACAAATTTTCGACTGTAGCAAGGTTTTAACAGCAATTAAAACCCCACCACCTCTACGAGTCGGTCGATGATGGGAAGGAATTTGAAAGCAATCAGATATGGTTTAATTTAACAATGGTGCACTGCTATTTGAGGCGTGTAAGAGTTATCTGGAAGGATGACAAGCAAGTATAGGCTTAAACTCTTGTACAATCATGTAAGCTGACCAAAATTTAGGATCACAAATGATTGATAATGACTCACGAGAAACATTTATTTAAAAAGAAATTAAACTTTGTAACTGTGTTTTGCTAGCAATAAATGCACCCACGGCTTCGCTACTGGTGTCTGAGGAAAGTCTAGACATAAACACTTGCTGCGAGGCGCAACAACATATATAATTGGCAGAGGAGGGGTCAAGGTCGAATTTGTTGTTATTAGTTTTAACTTGTGTGCAAGAGGTTTTTACTCTGTTCGATACAGATTCAACAATAGGCATCGCCAATGGGGTGAACTAGGGGAAAGGGGATAGCGACAACATTAGAGATGAATCCACAAGTTGAGGCATATCCAAAATTGGTTGGGTATGTTTTGAAGTCTAAGCCACGTTACGGACAAAAATTCAATCTCCAACCGACGTTTCGGACGAGACTCGAACTTAAAATTGCTAAGCAGTCCAACACTGGAATCACAATCAGAGGTGAGCTGTTTAACGATATTATTTATTTTAAAAAGTTATTTCTCACCGAATTATACATTTGTCAGAAATCAACAACCAGCAATTTACAAACTGCGGTGGTGCAGAATCCTTTGCGTGCTTGAAAGTGCAATTTTTCTGGCAACACGACATTTCAAATTTTCTAGCAGGGTTATTTAAGTTTTGTTGCGAAACGTAAAGCAAACAAAAAAGTAACGGAGCACGAAAAAAATAACAATTGCACGCAAGTAAACGACGACGTGCGAGACGACGGTTTTTTCCACTAACAATGCAGTCGTTTAAAACAACAATAAAAACTTTCGAGAGTGCGGTGCAAATGTAAACAATGCACAATCAAGCACACGCACTAAGATATGTTAAGCGAAGTGAAACAGGAATGAAAAACAGACATAACCAACAACACAACCCTGTTAGTTAAAATGGAATTAAATAAATAACTTTTAGTTGAAAATATCACAAAGTAAAGTAAATATCTCAGAGTCGGTCAACTACGACCAATTTGTCAAAATTCAAATCTTTGGTAAATAATGAATTGTTTTCAATAAATTATGTCATTTTCACTGACATCAGTAAAGTACACTTTGGACGCTATAATATTTTAATTTCAAAACTTGCCCTGACTTACCTCCCTTTATGCTCTCTTAGATTTCTTCCAATTGATAGAGTAGAGCTCAGAGATTTTATGTATGTCAATTACTTCTAATCTAGTAAGTATCTTCAGGAGTAGGACAGAGTAGTCATCTTGGACCTTTGTTTTTTACTCCATTTAAAAATGGCCTTCCCTATGTTATATCTCATTTTCATATAAGTTTGTATGCAAGTGATGCAAACATTATTTTATCATACACCGATTAATTTCATTATACTTGCCTAACTTTGGTGTTTAGCCAATGAATGATAAGCCGTACTTAGCCTCATTTAGCTAACGATTTCATTATGAAATTTCTGGAAGCTGGAAGACCTAATAAATAACAAATAATTAGTATACGTAGATGACATACTCGTGTTCTGCGTTCGTGTCTCTACGTAAAGTGTTTCTGAAATTACAAGATGCCAGGAAATGAGTCCAAGTCTAAGGTCATATTATAACTACCGAAGGCAAGAAATCCCGCCCAATAAAATTCAAGGCAATACAAGAGAGACCGATCACTAAGTCATCTAAACAAAAAAAAAACATTTTTATTACTTATTTCCAGATCGCTAATACAGCCACGCCTATGAATTTTAGAGTTAGGAATGGTGCAACAATCAGCACTTAAAATATTAAATATTACTTCGAATTTGAAGTATTAAAAATTATAATTATGTCCGATCCAAATTGAAACATTAAATTATCATGAAACTGAACACATCACCTACTATATTTAAGGTCCTACCTTATGACAGAAAACTCGAAATGCCTAGCAACTACAGACCTTTCGTTTGGCATAACAATATCAAAGAACAAAGGATACAAAAACAACAGAGATGGCGCTTAATGACTTTAATGTGCCTGGTAAAGAGCATCATTTTGTAGACGCATTATCCAGAATAAAGTGAGAAGGAAACTTACTTGTTACTAGTGCACAAGAAGACAACCAAAGTAGTTAAACAAACAAATGAAATTGAAAAAAAGCTTAACATAAAAAAAATCTAAATTTGTTTAATAAATTGTAAAAAAATGAATATAAGAATATATAGTAATATATGTATCTACCCCTACTGATGTTGTAAAACAATCAACTCATGCAACAAGATAAATAAAGATAAATAAATTCGTTTACGCGTTTTAAACTGTGAGCCATTCTAATAATACCGCCGATGATTTGTGGACAAACAAAGTCATAAAAATTGCGTTCTTATGCATAATAGTAAACGATGCAAAAAGACCCCGCTGTTTATGGTCCCACGTTATTAACATTTTTTTTAAAACAAAGTACAGGTGTCCAAAAACTCTAAACCGACGGTTTGTAAACACCAATGCAGTTAATGCATAAATCACACATTGTTCGAACTTCAAAAAGTGCAAGTTTAAACACACAAACAAGCACTTACCAAGTGCAAATTTTATTTTTTAAAAACTAAAAGAATAAAAGAAGATGAACTATCGGAACAACATTTAAGCCAAGCTTTTCCTAAGCTTAGGCAAGTGCTGGTCTTCGATGGGGCAATGGATGAATAAAGCGCCTTTTTCCAAATAATTAATAACATCTCACATCTTTACCGAACGAGGGACGTGATACAATACAACTTCTTATTCGCTGTCATCGAAACCACAGATAACAGGACAAACATTGAAGAAATCGCAAAAAGCCCAGTTCAACACCTGGGTGGAACTAAGAAAAACTTAGACATTTTTAAGGCAACTTTACAACGCCAACTTTAATGGAAGCCTACATTGCTTTATTGGAATGCTCTAAACCAAATCATATGTTATCACCATTAAGTTAATATTAAAAAAAAAATACCAAACTGCTCCACATTATATAGCCATGGTATGTAAAGCTCAATAAAAAAAGTAATTTGAAGTACATATGTAAGTTAACACATAACACTCAATATAAGATATTTCATAAGTTTATAACTAACCCTCGCTATTACGTGTTTCATAATTATTATTAACTGAGCAGCCCTCGCAATTGCGGCGCGGAATACTTTGTATCAGCCCCCTATAGCTGCAATGGTCAGTGGCGGTAATCGGACACTTTTGTTTTACTGCAAGAGTTTCCGTTATTGCTTATGATTTTGCTGAGTCGGCATGCCATTGTGGCGTGATGCGAGTTTTGGCTTAGCTTAAGTGAAATATTTTTTGTATTGATAAAATTAGTCTTGCATATAGCGCTCTCCAAATAAATCGCTTAAATAAATGTTCACTCCGGCCCTTGGCCGTTAAATAACTTTGTTTCATTGTCTGACCCCGAGGCCAGCAATAAGGGGTATAGTTTACTCTTCAACATATTCTTCAGTGACCTGTTCGGAAAACCAGATCACCGAGTGACAAACCGGGAGGATCACTGGACAGGTAAAAGAATAATTTTTACATTATGTACACACTTAAGCGCACATAACATCTTCTCTCTCTCTCTTTCTCTTAGCAACAATATATACATATATATATACATATATATGTGTATCAATAATTCAAAAATCTAGTAGCCGAGAAAGTTTTTATTAGTTTTTTTATATGTGTACCAAAGTGTTGCGAAAGAATTGCGCCACTTCCAAAACTATTTGTTATCTAAAGCAGTTGAGCGGCTTATCTGTGGCCTCGCCATTTAGGTCAGTGATAGCTCATATACCATACGCAAATGCGTCCATTGTTTATTCGAACGGCTTCTTGAAATTCGGCTTCTTAAATATAACATCTTCCGAAGCTAGAATGCTTTTAAGTCTTTTGAAACCGTAATTTTCGATCTCACTGAAGCTAACCGGGATCTTTCTTGATATATGCTTGCTGAGCAAGCCGTTACTTCTCTTGAGTATGCCTGGGGGGCTTTTCGATAGCAACAAAGTCTTTAGTAAAGAACATATAGTATATAGAAGGATCTGAGTGCAAACAGATTATCGAGTACAAGATATTCCTGTATGGCCTTTACTTTTTGAGAGTCCGTTCAGGCTCCACCATCTAGTCCCACGTCATAGAATGCTATCGCCTACTATTATGAATTGAAGTAATAATTATTTGGATTACAGACAACCATACCCATCCCCACACAACCAACCCAGCTACCACACCCCCTTATAAACCGCCCCACAAATATAACTATATTTCATAACGACGTAAAACGTGTTTGAGTGCTATGTCGTGTCGATATTTCTACCACGGACAAACACTACGCCACAACCAAAATAAATTCATACAATTGAATATAAAAAACAATATGTAGAAAGCAATACACAGAGAAGTTAACACCTAAAAGATTAACAATTGCCCAAAGTACACTGGGCATCTGATAAACTTTCATAGTAATAAAAGAAAAAATTATGAAAGGGCAGTCTCAAAAATTTCAAAACATGTTGGTTATATGTAAAACGTTTTTATTTGAAGTATTTGATATGATAGTCTTTGTTGTCTATCACCACCTTAAGATTTTTTGGCACTAAAAAGATCTACCCTGAATCTATACATTTTTTGGTAGTATGGGGACAGTTGTATATAAGCCAATACTGGACAATACCTACCAAGTGCTTTGGATTGTTGCCCTGATGATCCTCACTACTACTAAGATACATTATTTTGTCCATATAAGACTCAAGAACGTGCTTTGTGTCCTTTATTCTCCAAAAAATGTTCTTGAACGAAGCGCTCGATAATTTCCTGTACTGTATGGAACTTTATATTAACTTTTCTATAATGCATACAAACAAAAAATTATACTCTGAATTCTGCTACTTTTTGAATCTATATTAAAAATAAAAGTTATGTTAGTTATGGTGTGAAAAAATATTAATCTATAAGCCACCCCATGGTCCTAGGTAGAGATTTCCTTAATATGTGTAACTATAAGTTAATGATGGTTAACCACACTAAACTTAAGACAAGTTATGAGCTTGCCTGAAATGTTCGAGAATAATGTAATGGAGGATAAATTTATTTGAAAAATATTACGTAAACCAGGTTAAACGAACTGAATCTCAAATTAAAAATTATTTAAAAGTTATTGTTGACAATCAAAACCCGTTCCGATGTCTGCCTCGGAGACTCGCGTATGCAGAAAAGGCAGAAGAACAAAAAATATTTAATGAAAACATAGCTCGAGGTTATATACGTCAAAGTTGTTCAGAGTATGTGTCTCCAGTTGTAATTGTTAGGAAGATAGATAGATTAGTAAACAAAAAACCGTTCTCAAAGTTATTTTTCAAAAATGGATTAAGCCATGTTTTTATGGATACCGATTGCACAAAGTATACGGCATTCGGTATGCCAATATGACAATATGACGAATGATCCATCTGTTTTTCGAAGATATATTACCAACATTTTCGAAGATATGATAAGAAGCGGAAAAGTTATAATATACCTTGATGATATAATGATTGCAACTAATTATCCCATAGAGAGAGTTAATAGAGACTTAAGTTCGATGATGGCTTAAATAATAGATATAGAAAATAATGAACTATGATTTTAACTCTTGTACAAAATAGAGTATACTACAATGAACAACGCAAAAATTAGGAGTATCAATTAGTGCCCGAGTGTAATGGTATATGGAATTAATAAGAAAGGTAGTAACATCGACAGCTTAAAAGAAAAAAAATGTAATAAAAACCATAACTGAGATAAAAAAAGATTTAAAAGAGATTAGACGTAAAGCACATGTCAACCAACAACCGGCTCAAGAATTCAACAAAAAATATGTAAATGCAAAACGCCAAGAGCCAAGAATATTTACAGTGGGTGACTATGTTGTCGTAAGAAATTTTACATCTAATAAACTAATATCGAAATTTAAAGGACCATACGTGGTATGAAAGGTCTTAGATAATAACAAATATGTAGTTGAAAATGTAGAAAACTTTCAAAAATCCCAAATACACTTTTAAGGTGTATGGGCTACACAAAATTTAAATCCATGGATCAATAGTACAGATTATAAGTTAACAACTGATCACGCGGCTCCCACTCGCCGTTATATTTGCGCTGCCTAATATCTGCAAGCGCAACGTAATTGCCGACTACGTGGCTCACATCAGCTGCTTTGTCTTGCAGAAATGAGGTTACAGGCTTCCTGTCTCGCCGAACACTCTTTTACTTTGTTCAAGTCCGTCACCGGAATAGCATAGACTTTTATAGTTCCTTAGTCGATAGGTTGGAGAATCTTAAGCTAATTTGCACGCGGTAGGACGTGCCCAATAATAAAAGCTATATTCAAAAACAACAATAACTCATTGATTCAACGGAGATTCGGGAACAGTCTCTCCCATCGGATTACCATTTTAGATAATTTATACACCAAAGTGAGCTAAGTGATGAAAGTGACTTAGACAAGTATTAACAACGAGAAAAAAGAAATATCAGAATTATAAAATACAATGTCATAAATAAAGAAATACAAAATGATAAGTTTGTAAATAAAAATTCAGTAAATAAGTATGGCCAAAGTAGTTTTGCAACAAGTAGTAAATCAACGAGTATCAGGAGATACTCAATAAAAGGATGGTCAAGATGTGGTAATATTTAGTACATGTAGAAATAAGTAGTATGTTAGACTGTACTATATTGTAAATATCATAAGATAGTAATTGTATTAGTCCCTGTGCGATATAGGCGTTAAGTAACGATAGTGGGAAGGAGCCGTCTGACGTGAATAAGAATAGACAATAAGAAAGGTAGACATAAGGAAGAAAAGAGCGCGTCACTTTTGAAAGTGACGTGGTGCGAGACGGACAGAGTAATAAAGCGATTAGGAAAATGAGGAAGCAAACAGAGTTCTTCGGTCACATTGTCAGAACACAAGGAATAAAACCAAACTCAAACAAAATCAATGCTATCTTAAAATGTCCGATACCAAAACACCAAAAGAAATTAAATCCTTGTAAAGGATTGTGTGGATTTTACAGAAAGTTCATACCAAACTTTACAATCATAGTTTTAACCTACATACATATGTCATAAGAACTTTAGAAGCGGACAAAAATCAGCCCTAAAATATTAAATACTTGAGATACCGGTCTATCTAATATTCGAAAAAAAACATTTGTATTAACTACGGACGCTATTAACATTGCGATACGCGCTGTTCTCTGACAAGAGCATAAGCCAATTTGCTATGCTAGCAGAACTCTAAATGGGAAAAGAATTATTTGCATAGAATGGGCAACGAAATATTTCAGATCACACCTCTTCGGAAGAAAATTCCAAATACTTAGTGATGACAAATCTCTAGTCTGGCTGAACAAAGTAAAAGAGCCAAACATGAAATTGTAGAGATGGAAAATTAAACTAAATGAGTTTGATTATCATATCAAATATTTCCCGGTAAAGCAACCAAAGTAGCGGGTACCTTTTCCAGGATCAAAGTCAACGAAAACCTCCTACAATAAACTTCCATTGGCATCAGAGCAACAATCCATCCTTAAGAGGATTATGAAAATCGCATTTAGATCATTGAAAACCCATTAAATTATTACAATACACAAATAGAATTAATATAAGTAAATGTTGATAATGCAGATGTAATGTACTTTTTTTATAAAGTCAACATAAATATTACAGAAAAGTCACGTATTATTAATATTAGTTCAAAAAGAAATCGACTATTAATAATAGTAAATACATTAATAATTACAGCTCACTAGTCTAGTAATTCAACCCAAATGTAACTTTGACACCACATGAAAATACTATATTTAGGACTATCGGGTGTGCTGCGTGACCCGATAGTCTTATCCTCCTCAGCGGAGGATATGCGAACTGGGCAGATTTCTATTCAATGTTTTCCACAATATTAGATAATCATTCAGACCTCCCCAACATCAAGAATCTTTAGCACTTGCGATCGTGTCTACGGGATTTTGCGCTGGAGACAACTCGCTCATTAGAAATTTCGGAAGTAAATTATTCTGTGGCCTTGAATCTAGTTAAATCAAGATTTGATAATAAACATTCCGTATTTCATGAGATTTTGGGGCTGCAAGTGGTACAGAATGGATCAGTGGCTATGCTTTGTGGACTTTCGGATAAATTCAACGCCCACATTCGTGCTCTAAAGAGCTTGGGAATCATCGAGCAAATAGTGAGGTGCATAATCGAGCAGGTGCTAGTGAAAAAATTGGATCCAGCAAGCCAAGCAAGGTGGGAGAAACGCCTTGAAGATCCGAGCCATGTTAAGCAGATCCCTAACTGGCTATCCATGTTCTCCTTTTTGGAGCAGCGATGCAGGACATTGAAAATTGTTTATTTCGCTATGGCAACCTATACGCCGAGCGTCCAGGTGGGCAATAATAAAGAAGTATATAGTAATAGCTCCTCATTTGTTACGACCAATTCGATTGCCGTTGGCTGTGGTTTATGTGCTGATGTTAATCACGCCACATACTACTATCCCAAATTTAAAAATATGGCTCCATCGATTCGGCTTAATGCAGAAAAGGAAATTGGTCTTTGCATGAAAACTGCCGTACTTGCGGTTTAAGGAACCACACACTTTTCCACCTTGGCAATCGTCCGCCAGCTCAAATAGTCTCCTTTTCTTCCACTCATAGCGCCGACTCCACTGCCTCACCTTCAACCGCTTCGGCACTAATAGCCCAGGATCTCAACAATGATGTAGTGCTTCTAGCTACAGCAACTGTCCTAATAAAAAATCGGACCGGAGTCTTCGTACCTTGTCGTGCCTCGACTCAGGTTCGCAGCTCCACTTGGTGTCCTCTCGCTTTTTAAGTCAACTTCAGCTCAGAAAAGTCAAGTCGACCGTTTCTGGGCTAGGCGATGCCAACTTTGCAATGGATGGATTCTCTGTCAACGTTAATCAGCAATCGTGTATTTCTGAGTACTCAACGTCGTTCACAGCGGTTATCGCCTCTAACATAACTGATCAGCAACCTAGTTCAGTATAGACATTGCGAACTGGAACATCCCCGCGAACATAGGGCTCGCCGATACAAAGTTTTATAAGTCGCAGAGCGTCGATATGTTAATTGGAGCAAGTCTGTTTTACGAGCTTCTTTGCATGAGATAAGTCAAGTTGCTCCCAGGTTTGCCACTAATCCAGAAAACGCGATTAGGGTGGGTTGTGTCTGGAGGCTGTTTTCGCATGAATGGATCCTCATTTCTGATTGCCTGTGTGCCAACGTCAGCTGTTGAATTCAATACAATTGATAAGCAACTAGATACTCTCCTTAAGTGCTTTTCGGATGTCGAAAATTGCACTGTGCCAATTGTCAAGATGTCTAAGGGGAATCTAGATTGTGAGGATCATTTTATGAAAAACGTCATCCGATTATCCACTGGAGAGTACTCTGTACAGCTGCCATTGAAGCTTACTCTAGATCTTCTTGATTAATCGTACCAACAAGCT
>SCDZ01001502.1:0-14465 GCA_004143845.1 Drosophila lacertosa
TTTACAGAAATAAACTCAGCATTTGTGCTCGTTGTAAGTTGAACAATTTCCGACTCAAGCGAGGTTTTAACAGCAATTAAAACCCCACCACCTCTACGACTCGGTCGATCTTCTCTATATGTAGAGTAGGAATTTGAAAGCACTTCGTAATCAGATATTGTTGAATTTAACCAAATAATTGAGAACGAGTCTCGAGGGACATTAATTTTAAAAGATGAAATTTCTCGAGGAGTGGAGAAATTAAACTTCATAAGTTAGACTCTAGCAGCAGTTTTGCTAGCAATAAATGCAGCCACGGCTTCACTTGTGGTGACAAAGGAAAGTCTTGACAAAGGAAAGTCTTGACACAAACACTTGCTTGCGAAGCGCAACAACATTTAGAATTGGCACAGCAGCGGTAGAGGTAGAAGTGCTGCTAGTAGTTTGACCACTAACGACACGGAAGTTATTATTGTTGATCGGTAGTTCTTACGGAGCCGCCAAAGGGGTTAATAAGGCGGAAGGGCACAAAAATTCGGGCTTCAGCCGACGTTTCGGAGGAGATTCAAATTTAAAATTGCTAAGAAGCTCAACACTCACAATCACAATCAGTAGTGAGCTTTTTAACAACATAGTGTAATTTTAAAAATTAAATAATGCACTTATGCAGAATTCAAAAACAGACAGTAAACAAAAACACAGCACTGGCGCCGCGTTAGTTAAAATTTAAAATAAATATATAAATTACTTACGGTCACAGCGGAAGAACAACTTTCACAAATTATAAAGTTTAAAACTTTATATTGCTTTTATATATCAAGAAATCTCTCTATTGTTCTGTTTACTAGAACTGGGTCGCTCTTAATATTTTCCAAGATTCTATTGAGGTCGTTATCTGAACCCCTTTAAGTCTAAATGTAAGTTGGGGTCGCTATTGACTCGAAATTCCCTATTCATTGCGTTTTGTTTTTCAGAACCAAATCACCAATCAACTGGAGAATCAACAAGACAGAAGGGAGATCTTAGTAAATTTACTGGTTGCTAAAATGTTTGCAAAGAAAACAGTGCACACCACACAATGCACCATGGTCAGATTTATTACTGGTTCTTTAAGTACATAGAACTTGTTGCTGAGCAACCCACTTACATTGTTTTTATTGAGCTCGTTCTTAATCGTTTTACACACACTTCGTTGTCACTGTTGCTCCCTTGCTGCAGTCAAGATCAAGTTTCAAATCGAGCTCCTGCAGCCTCGTTGCACAAATAAGTAGTTGTTGTGTTTTGTCACACACGCACATTGACCGAATCGATGAAGGTCAAGTGAGCGATCACACACTGATCGTTTTGACTTTGGTCACAAACACTTTGTCATGCGTGAATTACGTTAATTGTATGTTATTTATTGCACTCCATTTCACTCTTTACAACTCTGGTTTGTAAGTTTGCTTGCTGCGAATTTACAGAGTTTAAGTTTTACTTTTTTGTTTTTTTAAAAGTTCTTTTTTTTGTCGCTGAATCTTTATTTTGTTGGGCGCCAAGTATAAGTATGGTTTTTAATTCTTTATATTCTCTGATTTAGTTTAATTAAGAAAAAGGTTTACACTTAGTCAATGACCAAATACAATTTCATATCTATCAATTAATAACCGGAGTTTAATAGTGCTCGGAAAGCGACGTTGTATTTAGAACTAAACTTTGAATGCAAAAAAACGTTGAGCTAAATACAAAATCGACCAAGTCGTAGTCGGCGAGCCGACCGAACATACTTATGAGAGATACCGGAAACTGCACAACCCAAGCACCCGATCACCACATTGCGCATTCAAGATCTAGTTAATATATATGTACATAAACACATATATATATATAAGTTCGAAGCTTGAGACACGTATTTGTAAGCGAGAGTGCGAATTATTAATTGTCCTATAAACAGCGATAAAAATTACGTCGGGGTCACCAATGTTTAGCTAATAAGCTTTTTGACTAGCTATTGTAAAATAATGAAATATTTCTGATTTTCAATGTTTTACGGTCTCAGCGATGCGTGAAAATGGTCAATGCTTAGAGCGACAAAGAGCGTAAGTAGTTGAGATAGCGTGGACAGCTGTTTACAACTTTAGCAATAATTTACAGCTGGCAGCTGCTTAGAATAGAAGCAAGAAGAAGAAGCACAGTGGGAATCGTAAACAAAATAAACAGTAAATGTGCTTTATTTTAAGCTGCATCACAGACTCTGAATTATTTAAATTATGAATCTAAATTAAGCGGCTGCGTGACCCGATAACGTCACTTCGCGTAACACTTTATGTAGCGCCGTTTATGTTACTTGAATTTACTATTTAATTCAATTCATTTCAAAATATTATATATTTATAATATAAATTCAAAATTTTATTATTGTTTCAGTGATCGAAGATCAAAAATGATTTCTGGCCCAACTAATTTTAACCACATTTCTCATATGGGACCAGGTGATGGTATTCAAAATCAGCGTTTATTAGACTTACCAACTACATTAGAAACAGCTGAGCACACAAGTAAACAACTCATAACTACTTTAAGTTCCGGAAGCCAAATAAGAAAATCAAACTTTCTTGAACAAGGTATGTATGTAAAATGGGTGATCATTTGTATAAATTAACGAAAGTAGTTGTTGATTTATATTATTATTTTTATTTGTAACTATGCTTGTTGAACGCTTCATATAAACTTAACTAATGATAACTCCCACGTATAGTTCATGGGGTGGGGCAGCGACAACGACAAAATGCTGACTTGGCACCTCGTCACCGTTGTTAGCCTGGGCACTTGAAGTGCACATGTTTGGACACTTGATGCCCGCATGCTGGTGTCAGATTTCGTCGATCGCTATGTTGCATCGTTAGCTCTTGCGACACTCTATGAATTGTTTGTGTTAACTCCTTCCTTGGTCGTCGGATTTCTGTAATGGTAAAGTCAATGCCTCGACTAGCTCGGCGTCTGATTTTCAGACGGCGACAAACAAGACAGATGATGATTTAAAACAAGGAGACCAACGCCAGGGTAGTAAAGCTGCTCAATATTGGTCTGGATATGTGTTGGAGATTTTTCACGCTCAGTTTATGAATGGAAGCTAAGCTGAGCCGTTCCAGATGGCTTGTAACGTTAACTTGGCTGACCCCGAAAATCTGTTGACCGATCTCGTTATTATCTATGACGTTTATGGTTGCGTCATTTATAATAAGCATTCCTTTGTCGTTCACAGTAAGAGAGTCCAAATGACCCTTTTGAGTGCTGCGAATATTTTCGTACCACACTCAGCGAACGTTTAGCCTTATTCGAAATCTAAAATTCGGCAACTTAATAAAAAAGTAGAATAAGTTTTCGTTTTGGAATGTTTTGATGCTAGCTACAGTGGCATTTGTAAGATGATTTTTCGATATATCATTAATATCAATATCATTTAGAATTGTACGGCTGATTGGGTTTAATTTTGACAAAGTTATTACAAGAATTTAAAATCTGTTTTTCTCTTTTTGGCCAAAATTTACTCACACAAATATTTCGTTTCCAGATCGTATGTTTTCTAAATGCTGTTTAAGAAGTTTGTAATTTCATTAAGATTACTTTCAATTTTGGTGTTTATTTCTATCTGGTTATTTACTGAATCTCCTAGTTGACCTAGCTTGAATTTAATTTGTTCCCGAGCGATAAAATCAGGCTTTTCTGCTATTGCATTTAGTGCAGTGTCCAGTCTAAGGTAATTGTTGATGATCTGTCTCATGGGTTCTTGATTGAAGAAGTCTATGGTATTTTTGGTCTCGTCGGCGTAGATTTTGTATGAAGTCACGTTTGTTGTATATCCGTATTAACCGTATTCGGCCCAGATTGTTACGTCATCGTCGATAATGGTTATGTAGTGCGAGTGTGAGTAATCGTTCAGTCTCAAGGTGTCAGTAACAAACTTTTTAGCTAATAAGCTGTTTAATTAGATGTTCCAAATTAATTCAATATGTTTCGTTTTATTTTCGCAGCGATGCCTTATGCAGCTGCCGACACGAAAGCGAGATTGATAATATGAAGGGCATTAGCACCGAAAACATTCAATGTTTAGAGCGACAAGAGAGAGCATAGTAAAGAGAGCGTGGGCAGCTTGGCCGTGATTACAATTTAACTTACAGCTGTCTTGAACTTAGCATAAAATCAACTAGAATAAGTACAGTGGGCAGCGAAAACAAATTATAAAGTAAAAGTTCGTTACTTTTAGCTGCACCACTGACTTATTGAACATGTTATTTAAAGTATTTAATTTAAGCGGCTTCGTGACCCAACATACTTCCCCCGTTGGAGCCTGTTGCTTGGAGCCTGTTGCTTACAGCTCGCTTGGTCACTCCTGAAGTAGTGTTCAGCACAGCAATCCGATCATCCTTTCTGGGGATTAGCTCAATCACCCTCGCTAGAGGCCACTTTAAGAGTGACAGATACTCGTTCTAAACAAGAACAACGTCATCGAGGATCGATCCAGGCTTAGGTCAGGTTCGATGAAGGACGCGGGTGGTCTGCCATTCAAAAATTGCGCTGATGTTAATACATCTAAATCAGCTGGGCTCTCTCTAATTGAGACTAAATGTCTAGAATTAATTACGGCAGTGATGTGACAGATGAGTGTTCGGAGATCATCAAAGGCAATAACTGAAGGACCCACATCACGGTGGAATTGGTGTTTGGGCGTCTTTACTGCTGCTTTATAGAGGCCGCCGAAGTGAAGTGAAGTCAGTGGTCTACGCCAAGCATGGTCGCGGCCTTCTGATGAGTATTGCTCAGAAACAGTCGTTTCATATCCAGCAAAGTTAGTTGCGTTGCCTGACCAGGTTAGGCGAGGACTTCGTCTTGTACAGACGAAGCGTTTAAGCCTGTATAGAATTGCAGCTGTTGAGATATCCTTTTCGAGCTCTATATAGCGAAGCATATAAAAGCGCAAATGTAACGCTTCACATTAGCCTTGTTGCGAGTTTCTGGCTTGGAGAAAAGTGGTCCGCAGAAGTCTACTCCATTATATTCTCCACTACACGAGGTTTATCTCTAAAGCATCTGATGCATCGGAATACAGCCTTGTTAACGGTTGTTTTTCCCCTATTATGTTCGAAATCTCATGAAAGTGAAAACTTGTTGACATATCCAAACGTGCGTTGCAGGGCAGAGAAGGAATGAGCTTACGTGGAGCTTGCGACATTCGTCGAAGCTAAGAAATCCGGTTTCTCAGTGAACATGGTGGCAGGTCAGTCAGCTTTGGGAGCACAATCAAAAACAGGGCCATGAAACCATTGTGAAGACTCGTACAATTCGTTTGGTAGCTCCTCGAAACAGTTGGTCTGCTGGATTCAAGGCAGTGGGCACATAGTACCATACCATTGATTTCGTCATCTCCTAAATGGTAGACATTCTGTTTGCTACAGAAACATTAAATATTGAAGGTTCCTCGCTTATCCACGAACGCACAACCGCAGAATCACACCAGCAGTAGTACGGCCGTTTATATATGTACGTCTAGTTCTGAGATTGATCATGAGTCTAAGGATCCCATGCAAGTCCCAATGTCTTGGTAAAGTCGCTACCATTATTAAATTTCAACAAAGACTCTATGTCCTCATCAACAGCACCGTCAAGACTAGCGGAAAAATCTAAGCACCATTTCCTCCAGTAGTTTGATTTATAATATTCTTGGCATCCTTTAGAAAGTTTGAGCCGGAAATAAGGTATAATAGGAAAGGTTGCTTGCTCATTTACGGTCAACTGATGCATAGCTTTTACAGCCAGATAAGATGCGGGTCTCGTCACATAGGTTACGGTATTCAGCCTAAAAACCTGCAAATCATTATGAGGAGCATCTCTCCAGAGAATGCACTGTAAATAACAGTCTTCCGGTGAAACCTTCACGCAATGATAAATTTTGCAAAAGTCTCCTGTTATTGCAATGTGATTTATATATATTTATTTATATTTTATTTACTTATTTATTTGAAACGGTTGACTTTTCGAGTGTCAACTCGAGTTATTAAAAGATAAATTACAAAAGAATTACTTGCTAAAAGCCTAAAGAAAATATAAATAATTCTAATGGGACAGCATAGGTTGGTTTACGGGCGCAGCCAACAGAACATCGTTTAATTAATATCCAGATGAAGTGGATGCGGATCCATCGAATACGATGGCATTTCGCCAGTGGATAATCGGGCGACGGATTTCATAAAGTGAGCCTCACAATCTAGATTCTCTTTAGACATCTTGACAATTGACAAAGGAATGAGAGTATCTAGTCGCTTATCCAATGTATTGAGTTCTACAGCTGACGCAGGCATGATAAGTTATGTTGGAAGCGATTACCGCTGTAAAAGCGTTGAGCTCTCAGATGTACACGATTGCAGACTAACATTGGCGGAGAATCCATCCGTTGCAAAGTTGGTATCGCCTAGCCCAAAAACGGTAGTGGCCGACATCACCTTACTGAGCTGAAGTTGATTTGAAAGACGAGACAAGTGGAGCTGTGAAACGGAGTCGAATAAGGCACGACAAAATACCAAACGTTTATCATCATATTTTGATTCAAGTAGATTCAAGGCCGCAGATACCTGTAGCCACGATCGCACGCAGCCGCGCTATGCCGACTTGCTGGGGGTTGAACGGCGTGCCGTCCGTGAATGTCGAATGCGGAGGTATGTGCGAACTGAGTTTGGTGAAATCACACTGAACCGACACCTTTAGCGACACTACAATTATCGCGCAATTCACTGCATATTTTGGCACAATCCAACTGTTCGAGTTCGTTATGGACTTGTTTAAATGTTTCTTGTGTATCTTTAATTTGCTCTAACCAAAGAATAGCTTCCTCAAACACAGCCAATTAATCTTTTAATAAAATTGTCTGTAACTTCATTATTTGTTCGTATACGGAAATTGCCTTCCGCTTTAAAAATGACGCCCTGTTTGTCGGGACTGCTGTCAAAGCGAGGCTTGAAGGCTTCATAGCAACAGCAATGAAATTGAAGCAAGTTACAGACGGGCAATGCAAGAAAAATATGTAATAATCGCCTATGTATGCACTTATATACAGCTGACCGATCAGTTACCTGAAATATGTGCAGATATCTACGTATGTAAATATGTATGTATATACAAATATACAAATATATATACATGTACAAAATATATATGCGAATAGTTAATTGTTGGATATCCAGCGATTCAAATCACGTCGGGGTAACCCATGTATAAAGTTAATAATGTATATAGTTAATATAGCTAATAAGTTTTTTTTCGGTTGTTTTAAAGTATTATTTTCGCAACGATGCGTAATATTAAGGGCATTAGCACCGAAAACGGTCAATGCTTAGAGCGACAAGAGAACCATAGTTGAGAGAGCGTGGGCAGTTTGGCCGTGATTACAATGAGAACTGTCATGCCCAGATCGGCCTCAATAGCTTCTCTTGATCATATCGGTGTCAATTTATTTCCGAGTCGTTTGTTTGTTTTTAACCAAATTTTGTCTCCAGCCTGATATTCTTTGTTATTTATGTCGAAGTATATTTGTCTTAACTTTTCGTCTTGTGCTTTTTGAATTTTGTCCCTAATATGTGTTTCAAATTCTTTGTTGGCTGTATGAGTTCAATTGGTTTTTTTACTTTACGATCGATTTTCATACTCCGTGCGATGTCTGCGAGAGTGCTATGAAATCTGTCAACTTGCCCGTTTAATTGCTGTGCAAGGGAGGTGGTTTAGAAATTTGAATTTCGATGGTTTCAGAGTTGAATAATTTTTCGGTGTCACAATATATGGTCTTAATTTTTTGAAATATGTTTATTAACTGAAGTATCGTTTTTTTTAAATCAAGGATAGCTCTTGAGTCAATATGGTTCCTAAAACAGCTGATCCGTTTGTCTGTTGTATCTATCGTTTAGGTAAGGGATTCTTAGCTATGAATAGTGGTAACATCTAAATCTGGATAATCCTCAAAGGCGTTAACATGTTGTCGAGATAGCGCATCAGCAACATAATTTTTCTTTTTGCGTTCTTTTCATCCACAAACGCTATACATCTTTTTAACCTGGGTTAAAATATTTAATATTCTTACACCATTTAGGGACTTACGTAAATTCTGCAACTCCCATACAATTGCGAGGAGTTCTCTCTCGTTTGTTGCCATTAGTATTCGGACTCTTATTCTGTAAAAACACACGCCATGCCCCGAAGCGTCTGTAGTTATTGTAGTAGCTTGATAATCCCAAAAACGATCTGAGACTAGAAGGAAGGGGTTGAAAATCTTTTATGGGCCGCACCTTTTCAGGTAAAGTACTGCTTCGGCCCGTTGCCACAACGAATCCCAAGTACTCCGCGGGTTTTATAAAAATCTGGATTTTTCTCTTAACACTTCTATGCCTGCTTCATGCAATGTTTCAAGGACATGGTCAATGCCCCTAATAGGGTCCCATTTACTCGCGGAAAATACATTTACGTCGACGTAAACATAACAATTTATCCCGATTTATTCACTCAGGACATCATCAATTGTCCGTTGGTATGTGCTTGGGGCGTTTTTAATGCCAAAAGGAAGTCCGCAATTTTCAATACTCTTTTTCCAGTTCTATTTGGTAGAAACCTGATTTTAAGTCTATTTGGGGTGCTACTGTACGTGTGATGTTCGGTAGCAGGGACTTTCCCCTAAAAAATTACAAGAGTCTGCATCGGACAAATCTTCGTCGACTGCTGCAGTCTTAGACTGTGCCCTGGTCTCGATGTGTTGTTCTTGAGTTGTGTGGTTAACCTTCTGATGGCTTCACATGGACTTGTCTTGCGAACCCTGGTTTCCTATATTATTTGTTTGGTGTCTAAAGCGCGATAGAGAGTCTACTTCCATTAGCTCCGAGTCCTGGTTCTGTTGTTCTTACGAGTTTCGTCAATATTCTTGGCATAATTCATTGCGAACTACCTGACATTGGGATGCAACGCATTGTCTCTGATCTTTGCGTTGAGGACTGTTGCGGCTGGTGTATAGTGGGTCATTATTGTTTTATTTTTCAGTAGTGTAAGCTTTAGCAAGGCAAGTTGCCTTGCCTCATTGTGTCCAACTGTTGTTGGATAACACGGATCGGAGTTTTGTCTGCGTAAGTAAAATCTAAGCGGGCAATAATTGCGAAACAACTGGGAAATTTCAAGGTTAGAAACTCCATTTTATAGGAAGCATGTATTAAAAAGTGTGCAAAGTATAAGTATAAATCTTACAAATTATTTTCAACCCAGATCATCGGAATGGAACCCTACAACACATTTGATTTATTACTGGCATATGAACTATCGTACATGTGAAATTTTCTTAAAACTAGATATTTACCAGTGAATACATTCAAGCGACCCAAGCAACTTACATTTCAAATTACGGTTCGTTGACTTGGTTCAATAATGGATATTCTGCAAAAAGCCATGCAAAGTACAAAACTTACATATATTTTTAAGTTGTCAATTTGTTTTATTTAAACATTTATTGTAATCTACGCAGGGGCCTTGTTTATTACTTGAATTTCATTGTCGTTTTCAATTACCAATACGTAATACTATATTTCGGTTATCAAAACGACTTTAATTTTGGTTTTATGCTTGAACATTCTGGAAAGGACAGTGCATTATTATCAGTTGCAATTGTTTTAAATTAATAAAGTATATGTTTAAAGTATAGTTTTATTATAATGCGTGTCCAGATATTTGATAAAAATTTTGTCCTTAAAATTCTATATGCGGATAGTTAAAATTTGACTACTAAACTGCCTATGATTTAAATTACATTATTTATTAATATATCATATATTTTACATTTTCTTATTAATATACAATTAAAATGAGTAAGTCTTCTTTATTACATCTGTGAAGCGTATCCAAATGCGTTATAATAAATAAGTCATTTTTATTCTATATATTATTCTTTCAAATACTTTATTTCATCTTGTAATTTACTTGATGGATAAATTTTATAAGCATTTTATAAGATTCGCCATTTTAGCGAAATATTATCTGTAATAATTTTAACTCATGACCTTCGACGTACGCTCTACAATTTTTCAAACAAATATTGCGGCTAAACAATATTGTTTAGTCACTGTATATTATTTTGGGTCTTATTTATTTTCTTTGATGTGAAGGCCACCAGCGACTTTGTCTTCTCCCTCAGACATTTTAAACTCACCTTCCACCCCAGTTTTACTAGTTTCACAATTAGCAAAATTGGGACTGCACAATGCGGGGTTTTAATATAATCTGTTTTTCAACGCCTTAATAGATGACACTGCTTCTTCGCTTAAACAAAACCAAAATTCGGTTCAAACTCCTTAACCAGCCACTTCTCAAGATTCGAAGGTTTTTTTGGAAGATGTAAGTTTACTATTGGTAAAGAGTTTCCCTAGGTCTGTCTCATTTTTTTTAAGCACCCTGTTAAAACAGTTAGTTTTTAGCAATATGCCCAATATTAAAATCCGTTATTTTTATGTGTGCAACAGAAGCACACATAATCGAAAAAAGAGGGGGCAAAACACGCACAGAAATTAGGCACCGATCACAACCTAGCTGGAAGTTAAAAAATATTACGCCGCGGGATGGGCGCAATGTTGTAGCATTTGTTGTGCAAAATCCAAATATTTGCACAACAGTCATATCCCAAAACGTTTAGGGTTGTGCTAATATAGCTAACAGGGTGTCCATCTTATGAGAGAACGTCTCCCAAGGCTACGTTGCTTGCGTCTGCACGCAGTAAAAGTGGCGGGAGTATTTTTAAGCCCAAGTGGCATTCGTGTGTATTCATAGTGACCTTACTTGACTTAAAACGCGGTTTTGGGTATCGATCTATCTATATATATATATATGTATTTCTTTTTAATGGAAGCCTTTTGCGTGATCTAATATTGTGAAGTACTTACATTTACCAAGTTTACCTAATATTTCGTCCATATTCGGTATGGGATATCTGTCGCTTACGGATATTTTATTTAGTTTTCTATAGTCGATTACGATGCGGAATTTTTTCTGCCCAGACGCTTCTGATTTCATTGGTACGACCCAAATAAGCCTTTAACATGGCGAATTGCTTTGCCTTATGATCCCTTGCTCTAACATATTCTGAGCTTGCTGCTCTACTTCTTTTTAATAAGTCTTTGAATAGCTATACAATTTTGAATAGATGGGGGCCTTGTGGGTAATATTAATGGTATGCTTTTCTTGGTTGGTAAAAGTGAGTTTATAGTCTTCGTAGTATTGGATATTTTGGAAGGTTTTAAGCAATTTGGTTAGATTGTGCCTTTTTTCTGTGCTTAGGAGATTTAGTCGGAATAAGTCCTCCTGAAGCGTGGAGTGGTATATGGGGTTTTCTTGAAATATCGGATACTCTTGAATATGGTTCTGTTCTGTGGCGTTATTTGTGTTGGTTAGCTTGTATTTTTTATTGAATAGGTTAACTGTTCCCTTTTGGTAGTCTATTACTGCATTAGCTTTGGATAATAATTGCAACCAATCAGCATATCATATTGGTCGGAGAAATGGTGGATAAGAAACTCTTGATAATAATTTTATTTATAATTAATGGGCCGTTACTGGTATGGATTAAATGGTTGGTTGCTTGAATGGTAATTGGATTGGTTAATTGGGTCATAAAACGGTGAAAGGGTGTAGTTGATCTGCCCTGATTATTTGTTTCCTTATTTTGTGAATTATTTCGTGGCTTATTTGGATGTTGGATTAGTTTTGTATGGTCTTTCTTGTAGTATGTTTACACGTGGTCTTAAGCTCAGAACATTACAATAAACTATTCTAGGGTAGACGAGAGTAGGCAATTTTTGGGTAAGGGTTTTAATGCTTGTTTAGATTAGTTTAGTGAATAGAGTGGTTACGGAAATAACTTTTTTTTGGTTCTAACTAACTGGTTGGTGGTTGCCTTTTTCTTTCGGTTTCTTCTAGAAATTGGCGTATATTACCTCAATAGCACCTGAATCATGTTTGATTCGGACAGTTGTATTGGCCCTGGTGCTGCTACTGCCATTGTTAATGGTTTTATTTTATTTTCTTAGATGTGAGTCTTGGTTTAATGAATGGTTTATATATCCTCTTGGTGATGGTTAGCGTATTCACTTACTTTGGTATGTGTCTTCGATTAATGGATGGGTTATGTATCCGCTTGTTTATGGTTGGGTTATTCACAAAATTAGGTGTGTGTCTTGGTTTAATAAATGGTTTATGTATTTACTGTTTATGGTTATTCACCTAGGTACTTCACTTATGTTAGTTCACTTAGGTTGTTGGTTAGGATTATGCATTCTAGATATTTAGTTTTATGTGGAATAACCAATAAATTTATAACTTATAGAAGACTTGACTTGACTTATATAACTTTTATAACTAAAAGAGATATCAAAATAATTAAAACGCAATTTGTTAGTTTGGTGACTTAAATTACAAAATTTAATTTTATTTTTTTTAAATATTATTCCAACGATTTTTAATAATTATAAACAAAAAAATCCACGAAAAATATTGCCGCAGCTTATTTCAACCAATTAATGTGTTACTTTATTATATCTACATTTTTTATCAATCTACTTAAATTAATACTAGGTGTTCTTTTCATATTTCATTATATTACTTTCATAACAAATTTAAGCATAGGCTTTCAAATGCTTGACATTATGGGTTTTCTTTCCTTATTTTAAAATTTTCAAACTTTCTCTCATATTTATTTTCAAAGCACCTACAGTAGGCCCAACATTTATTTGTACACCCTTTATTTACACACATACCCACTCCTTTGCAGAATTTTTTTAAAGTCGCCTGTACAAACAGTGCATTTTGAGCAGCATGCACAAAAAAATCCGTTTTTTTCATGAATTCAGAAATTATTTGTACAGTTGCTGCGTTTGAGTTTGAGCAATAAATTTAACGGTAATCGGCAACATTTTTCTATGATTTCGTTAATGCACCCCTAAAACAATGCGTTTCCATTGTTTATGGAGTCATTTGCATATCAGATTTTGTAAAGCGAAGTGGAAATGTCCGTGGTCAAGATTAAAATTATATGTGGAGAACAAAATCCAAAAATTTCACAAACAGTCATGTCGAACAACGTTGTACAATTTAAACAAAAAAATTTGCCCTCACACAATCCGCAATTGCCTTTACAGTACTGGATATCACAGTAGAGTTGCTCGCAGAAAGCCGTTCATTTCTGACGTAAATAAGATAAAGAGATTGGAGTTCGCCACATTCCAAAAAACGAGTCGGAAACGTCCTGGAGTATTTTTGTATTCAGTGATAAATCCAAATTTATTATTTTTGGTCATGACGGGCTCCCAAAAGCTTATAGAAAAGTGAATTGGGCTGTAAAGTTAAATAATATACATAGTTCCCACTGTTAAGCACGGCGATGGTAATGTTATGGTTTTGGGGTTGTGTAGGTGCAGCTGGAGTAGGAAATTTAATAATTATTTCAGACAAAATGGACAAGAATACCTACTTAGAAATTTTAAAACAAAATTTATATGCTTGCGTTACCAAACTTGACCTTGATCCGACGACATTCTTGTTCCAGCAAGATAACGACCCCAAATATTCATTGTATTTAGTGCAAGAATGGCTCAAGGGCTTGGGGTTTATTGGAAAAATGGATCCGGAAATATAAAATTTCCTTAACCCTTTATATGGCCATGATGCATGATGCAACATACCGTTTAAATTCAATTATTTCGCAATGCATATCAAGAAAGTGAGAAGTGTTTATTTGATGTGAAGCTGCAACAAGCCTTTTTTAATTTTATGATATGGTCACACTCTACTATGTGTATTTACAATATAAGCTTACTTTTCCCGCTAATTTTGTGAAATCGGCACGTGGCCTTTGTTCCAAACTTTGTATTACAAATATTTCTTAAACTACAAGTTATTTGTTCAAACAAAACTTGACAATACAAAAGGTATTTATTTTATTAATACGTGTGCAGACGAGCTATTATGTTTATTATTGTGTGTTTCGTGTAATTAATGAACTTCGCTTTGTTGCATATATACAGTGGATAACACCTTAATTGGTCCAGTTTATGTTTCCAATTTCAAATCAGTATATCTCCTAAGCAGAAAGTGATATCGGCTTAATTCAAAAGAAATTATAAAGTCTATTATTTAACTATTCTAAATAATGAAATAGTTTATTTATAACATACAATTTTTTTTAACAGGAACATAATAACAAAATAAAACTGCTTAAATTCATGTTACAGCTTAAATGGTCCAGCGATTTTAAATATCGATAAAAAACGACTCAAACAAAAGGTTCGATTTTTTAATACTTTGTGTGATAACCCTTTTGCTCTATTACTGCTTTGAGCCGATGTGGCATTGAATCAACCAACTTTCGAGTAGTTTCCGACAATATGTTTGCCCATTCCTCTATAAGAGCCGCCTTTAAATCATTTTCGTTCGAAATC
>SCDZ01001504.1:1540-13861 GCA_004143845.1 Drosophila lacertosa
ACACACACACACAACCGGCACATACATCATTCTATATGATTGCCTATGGTGATTAGGTAGTTGTGCAGAAGTGCCACAGGCTGCTAAGCAGAAAAAAACTCGTACGACCATTGCTTATCAAAAATTCGGCAGCACTTGCACTTGCAGTCAGTCAGAAATAATATTGGCTCTACATGTATTTCCAATCATAGGCATACGGCAAACGTATGTATATATGTATATTTAGTAGATATATGAATGGTAGTCACCTTATGCACTCGAGCGATAAGATTAGCATGAATATTTTATGACTGTACGACGAATTCGCCTATATCGAAATAATATAACAACTCAATCCTGTCAGGGACGGAAGATAAACTCGATGACTTAATTAATGAGTTGTGCTGGTGGTGGGGGTGGGGCCATGGTTCACTGGCACGTCACCGCGGCTAACACCTTTCGATTAATAGTTAAGTGAATCACGCCCATATTTATCTTAGATCGGACAAACAGTAACAGTAAGATTAAGAGCTCTTATCTATTGTGGTAGTTTTCCAGAATATTAATTAAGACTTTCGGACCCATAACGATAACTCAACTAAATATAAATTTGGCATGCAGCTGGGCACAAATTTAAATTAATTAAATTGCATAAGTTCTCCAAATGGATCACTATAAAAGCAAGATAGTTGGATAAAAGCGAATCACACTCAGCCCTAATCCATTAGCCGAACAACATGGTCAACTTTGAGCAAGCTTCCGAACTCGCCAAGAACTTCGCCAAGAAGCCAACGGACTCCGAGTTTCTGGAGTTCTACGGTCTCTTCAAGCAGGCCACCGTTGGCGATGTCAACATCGATAAGCCCGGTGTGCTGGATCTGAAGAAGAAGGCCATGTACGAGGCTTGGAGCTCACACAAGGGCTTGTCCAAGGACGCCGCCAAGGAGGCATACATCAAGGTCTACGAGAAGTACGCGCCCAAATACGCCTAAATGTTGAACACCAGCAAGTTTAGCAGTTAATTTAAATGAAACAATAAATATTCAATCTTACCCAAAACAACAAGTGGCATCTATTTAATATCAAAAGTTCAGAATGCTGCCTCCGACTGCGGCATGGAAACCACGGCAGCAATCAGCGGCTTAGCCTGACCCGTTTTTAGCAGCATAACGCGTATCTGAGAGTTGTCCGGCGTAAGAGTGGCCGGTGGCAGCTTGTCCACTGGATCCAGCGCTGCGACAACTTCAAAATCCACGCGCAGCGGTATGCCGGGTAACACGCTGGGTAACCTAGCTACGGACTGCTGCAGGGTATAGTGGCGACGATCGGCGTGCAGTAGAACCACCAAGTTCGAGGCCATCTTGAACGTGGACAGATTCTGCACGGTGAGGTAGAGCCGAAAGGCAGGCCCGCTGCCGCAGACTTCGGCTGAAAGCTTGACGGGCGCGTGTGTCAAATCACCCGAAATGGTGCTTTCTGAGGAGTTGATGGCATCGATAGTGGCACGTGCTGCGGTGTGGCGCAGTCGCCACAGTTCCACCTGAAAGCTGCCATAACTGGCTGCAAGGAATGGGACATTAAAAATGCGCTCAGATTACACACTCCACTTACACTTGGCCTGTTGCTTTTCACGCGCTGCCTGCTCCACGAATATGGAGCTCTTCTTGGACTTGTCCAGTATTGAGGCATCCACAAGCTTGTGCGGCGTCGCTGAGTCTGTTTTGGCTAATGCGAGCGTTTTGTTGTCCAGTTCAAAGCGTGCGACGCGTCGCAATATCTTTATAATCATTTCGTCCGTTTCCGTGATCAGCGTCAGCACATGATCCTCGACACCCATGCGACCATACAGCATGGCCGTCACGGTCTGCGGCACCACAAACTCATCCACCAGATATCGCTGTAGGAAGAATTTCACTTTGCCGCCCCGAAGTGCGACGGCAACCAGCGTGATGCCCAGATGTGCCAGTGTCAGGGGCAAAATGCATACAGGCGCCTCCTCCAGTTGAACCTGGTAGAGCAGTTTGCCACGCTTCGAGTAGCACAGGTAGCGGTGCTCCATGGTGGTAATAACGATTGTCTGATCAACGGGCAGTAATAGCAGACCAGTCAGTGGCGTGGTTAGCTTGAAGATCTCCTGTCCCTCAGTGTTGGACTTGCGCAACAGGTAGACGCCTCCATTGCGCGTTCCAACCAATATGCAAAAGTCCGTTTCGTAAGTGCCGTGCACGGAAATTAAGCTCGGCACGGCCGTCTCATAGCTACAAGTTCTGCCCTGGTAAATTAAATTGAAGCCCTGTGGCTCGAGTACTAAAACGCGACCTGTGTCTGTGGCCAGAACCAAATGCGATGGGGGATTTATGTTGCTGGATACACGTTTCAGACAACACATGGCCACAATATTGCCTACGCGACCCACCGGCGAATCCTTGTGTGTATTGATAAATGACTAAAAAGTTGCCAGAAATTTATAAAATAGTATATGCCGAAAATGCGAATTTAGCTTACCTCACGTTCCTCCACAGTAAGCTGTAGCAGCCGTTGGGTTTTCCGAGACAGTTTGGCGTGGTCAACGTCATTGAGCAACTGCAGCAGACCATCGTGTGTTTCTGGTTTCATTACTGGTAGCTTGCGCCACACCTCCAATTCCAATTCCTCGGCATCCAAGGCGGGTATGCTAAACTTGAAGTAAGGCTTCAAATGTCGATAGAACAGAACTGATTCTGCTATGGCCACGGCAATTACTTTGAAATAAATACAAAGATTAGATTACATTCAATAAAATATTAAAAAAAAGCATTGTTGCACACCAGGCGTTTTTGGCTCCGTTTCGTCAATGTAAAGGCTTTCGATTGCAGTTGGTATGCCGGGCAGTGGCTGCTCCTGTTTTAGTTTGAGTCCACGAAACACTTTTAGTTTGGCACTGGGCTCCCCGTCCTGCTCCAACGAAATGTCGGCCGCCAGCAGCCGCACGTAACCATCGCATTGTACGTCACTGAGCGTCAAACAACTTGACAATGTGGAAAGGAGCTGGGGCGTTTCCTCCCCGGTGTCCACCTGCAGCCAATTGGGTGCCGATGCGGTAGCCATTTGTGTAAGTATTTTTTTTTTTTTTTTGAATGCAATCTAAGAAAAACACACTTAGCTGGCAGTGAGAAAATTAACAAATGATTTAATTCCAGCTTTGTTGTGGTTTTTCTTCCTTAGCAACGGTCTGTTTTCAATTTGCGCCAACATTTGTTATCGATAACAATTTAATATCGTTAAATGCCATTCACAGTGTTCGCCTACACGTTTCAGATTTTTGAAGAAAATTATATGAAGTTGCACATAATCTATAAGTTTTAAAATAAGCTAGCAATTATCAGTAATTAATTTGTTTATGTATAAAATCTATTACTATTTTGAAATCTCTTAGATTTTAAGATATACAGTTAATTTCTCACAAATGAACAATAAGCTCAAAAGTAACCAAATAACTAGTCGATTTAGCCTATGCATCCCTCGCGGTTATTTGGGTGAATGGCAAAACTAGCCAATATCGCGAGCGACGCGTCGGGTGTAATTTATAAATAAAAGTTAAAGTATAAATTGATAGTTATTGCCATTTATGCAAAAGTTATGACGGCACCTGAACACGAGACGCAGCTTTTCAACAAGGGTGAGATAGTCCTGTGCTACGAGCCCGACAATTCGAAGGCTAGGGTCTTGTACGCCAGTAAGGTAACCCACGCAAACACACAGACATGCACTCACGCACACAACGACACCGTGCTGAAACGTCAAACATACAAATGCCGAGCACGAGGTGGCTGCCGCGATTTTTTACACAGAAAAAACTGTTTTTCTCCATAGGTTTTGGCCGTGTACGAACGAAGGGACGCTGAAAATCTGCGCTACTTTGATTATAAAATACATTTCCAAGGGTGGAATTCGTCCTGGGATCGAAATGTACGCGCCGCTGGCCTATTAAAAGACAACGAAGAGAATCGTAAATTGCAGCGCGAGCTAGCAGAAGCCGCGCAGCTACAAAAGTGAGTGAACTCTCTTTCGCTTTGTGTGTGTGTGTGTGTGTGTGACTATTTTTGTTTACAATCTACAGAAGTGGCGGGTACTCGTATAAAGACACCAAGACACCCACCCAGCCAGCCAGTAAGAAGTCTCGCTGGACCAGAGGTGAGGAGTCGACAGCAGATAATTTAGAAGTATCGCTGGCAGAGGAGCCGGCGACACAGCAGCACGAACTGCCTCCGGCCCAGCAAAAGCGAGGAGCCCGTTCGCGGGATGCGGGCGGCAATCGGTCGCGGGACAATAGTGGCGGACGCAAAGGCAAGCTCAACAAGACAGCCCCAACGAAGGAGACTCGCAATGCCAAAGGCCCTGAGGGTGAGCAAAATTCTGCTAAATCTGAGTTTAGCTTGCAAAGTTCACATAAAGATACGCACACAACGGACGCAGACAAGAACATCCTTCCGGAGGATCGTGTGATGCTGCGCATCAGTGAGCGGATGCGAGAGTACATGGAGTACGACTTCAACATGGTCTGCAAGCTGGACAAGCAGCACACACTGCCCGCTCGCATGCCCATCGTGACCATCCTGGAAAGCTTTGTGAAGCAGCGCGCCGTGGAGCTGGCCATTGGCATCAAACAGGATAGCTCAAGGCCCCGCACCACACAGAGCAGCTATGCGCGCATGGTGCGTGAGTACGATCGAGTTATGTCCATGTAAGTAATAAGTTAAGCTTGGCCAAGCTGCCAAGTACAAGGAATCCAAGTCGAGGGGCCGAGATATTCCATTTATGAGTCGCTGTGAATTGTTTAATGACAACCTTATCTATTACTTGGCAGCGTCTGCATGCTTAAGGAAGTCGTGGATGGGTTGCGCATCTACTTTGAGTTTAACCTCGAAGACCACCTGCTTTACAGAGAGGAAAAGGAGTATGCTCTTAGCTATCTTACCGAAAACAATATGAAGAATTGCAGCATACTATTGAACAAATCCTACGAATTCATCAATCCTAGCGGGGATAACGAGCTCATCTCAATGGATCCCAACTTGAGTGGAGAAAATGGCATTGACTTTAATATTCTAGGTGGCGTTGAGTACGAGAAGCAGTTGCAAAAGTGTCTTCAATACATTGTGAAGACCAGTGGGAAGAATAATATGGCCCATGCCTACGATCAGCGAACTTCACCCTACACCGCCGCCTACAAACTGCCAAAAGCTATGCGCGGCTTTCTCTGCGAGACATTTAGCTGGAGTCTGCTGTCCGAAAACTCACCGCCGGAAAAATGCATGATATTTGGAGCACCGCATTTAGCACGCTTATTAGGTAAATTGTTCACATCGTTTGTTTACAGTACTTGTTTACCCTTTTAATAAATCTGATCTCGTCCTCTAGTTTTGTTGCCTCAATGTCTCAATGCATCGTCCATAACAAAAGAGAAACTGGAAGTTTTGCTGCCACATCTCGACTCGTTCATCAAGTAATTGTATTTTTTTGTGCTTTTAAGACAACAAATAACATTTTTTCGTTGTCGCTTTCAGTTACTTAGAGAACCATAAGGAATGGTTTGACAAGGAGAATTATATGGACCCCAAGGTAGAGCAGGAGGAGAACTTGCTTTTTAAGAATTATAAATCCCCGCTGAGCTGTAGGAAATAGTGGCAAGCTGTAGCAAGAAGTAATTTCCATTTAGTAAATCAACAATGCTGATCGCGTTTTTCAACGTATACATTATGTTTTAGGCAATGTATTGACTTTTTTTTAAATATTATATTTTATTTATTATGCATTTAAAGCTTGTGTTTTTTTTTGTTTGTTTAAGAATTGTAATTGTCATTTGTTCATCAGTATCAATATCAATACATATATCAATCATGATTTTGGTTTTTTTTAACTACACAATTGTAAATAACGCGGTTCTATAAAAAAAAAACTTTCCTACACATGTATAATCGAATAATGTCTAAAACTAGATGTTAATATTAATATGGAAAAGACAATTTTAAATTTTTGCTTTCATTTTGTTAACGCTAAGTTAGAGTTGAGTAGTTTTACTAACTAGTATTTTTTTTAACTTTTTTTTGTGCTCAAATATATATATTTAAGAATTTCAACAGTTGTGTCTTTTGCTTAACAATTAGAATGTAAGAGGTCCGTGGAAACGATGAAAAGTGCATAAAAGCTTTTCGCATTGAAACACATTTGTGACAAAAATCCACGTCGCACCTGTTTCTGGTATTTACCTGCTGGAATATTTTACGCGTGTACTTTGGAATGTGCTGGGGAATCATCGGACCCACCATTTGGACCCACTCTAAACTAGATGCTACTTGGTGTATATAACTGCTCATAAATAACTCTGGGAGCTAAGGATTGGGAATTGTGCAACGTTAACAATTATATGGAGTAGTTTGTGCAAAATCCTGCCTAGAAATTCGAAATGTTTTTGTATTTTGATTTTGTCGTTTAGTTGGACGGCTTAAATTAGATGCGTTCGCGATTTGTAACTTGTCTTTGTTCTGTATGTGTGAGTTTGTAAACTTGGGACGTTAACTTGGACGATGCCTCCTGTTCCTGCTCTTCGTCTTCTTTTTGTTCTTCTACCTATTTCTGCCGCTTGGTGGCACTGCTAGCTGTGGGACGCATAAAGCTGCTGACGGAGCGATTACTGCGCTGCTGCTGCTGCTGCTGCGCATTATTATTGCTGCTGGCCCTTGCCTGCTGATTTAACACATTCTTGACCAGGACCGCACTGCGCGCCGCTGTCAATCTGGAGGCTGCCGCTGCAGCTGTGGCCGCAGTTTGGTTCTCCTTGAAGCTGGTGCTGTTGCCCAGCGGCTGCGTCTGCGCACTGCGCTGCCCGCCCGTCAGCTTGCTGCGCACGAGAATGGCACTGTGACCCACGCTGGAGCCGCTGCTGCTGCTGCGACTGGCGGGCACGCCGCGTCCCGTGGCCGGACGCGTATTTTGCGCTGCGAGCGGCCGTTTGCTGGGCGACGAATCGACGGAAACGGTGGCGGTGCGCTGCACCGACGGCACACGTCGCACCACCGTCTGCGTGGAGATGCCGCTGTTGATGGAGGAGCGCGAGGAGCGCAGGCTGTTGCGCGAGCTGCTGCGCTCCACGTCGCGCTGCTTGGGCGCGGCCAGTGCGTAGTTGGGCGTAAAGTGCGGCGGCTCGTGGGGCGACCGCCGCACGCCCGTCGTCGAGGACGAACGCGTGCTGGTGGGCGTGGCACTCAGCAGCGGGCTGCCGTTGGGCATGCGCAGGGGCCGACTGGCGGAGAGGCTGCGCTTTGGTGGCGCTGTCGCCGTCGTCGTCGCTGCTGGCAGTTGGTGTTGGTGTTGTTGTTGTTGTTGTTGTGACTTGTTGCCGGCTGGGGCGGCGTTCGTAGAGCTGCCGCGCAGTCGCGCCTGCTGCAGTCGATCCGCCAGGCGGCTGCCCATCGCACTGATGCTGGTGGTGCTGGTCTTCTGTTTGGACAGCGGCCGCGAGCGCTGCGTGGGCGCATCGTTGGCCTCGTTGCAGGAGGAGTTGGTGCTCTCGCCCTTTCCGTGCGAGGGCGTGTCCGAGACGAGACTCTGCGTCTCCTCGAAGCCCTCGTCGTTGAGCTCGTGATGCCCGCTGGCGCTCAGCTTCAGCTTGCTCGGCGTCAGCTCGCGCGGCGGACTCCAAGGTCGCTCGGGTGTGCCTGTCGGCGATTTCAGATTGCGTATTGCCTCGCGCACATCCTCCTGGTTGATGGAGCTAATGTGTCTGCCCACCTTCTCCAGCTTGGTAATCGTGCGCGCCTTCTCCGGCGGCGACTGCTGCTGCTCCTCCTCCTTTTGCAGGCGGCGCATCTCGCTGGCGCTGGCCGACTGCTTGATGTCCGGCGTGGGCGTGATCAGCTCCTCGTTGCCGCTGCTGTAGTCCGTTGGTCGCTTGTAGCGACGCGTGCGCCGCGCCAGCGCGTATCTGTCAAAGTGACCCGGCGCATCCTCGGTGGCCGCCGTGGCTGCTGTGCCCTGTGCGCTGCTCTTCTCCTCGGGCGCGTGCTTCGGCTTGTCCGTCAGGCTGACCGTGACCACCGTGGTGTTGGGTGTGGCTAACACGCGTCGCGTCACCGGCGGCGTCTCAATGTTGTCGGCGTCAATCTCTTTGGAGGAGCCGGACGCATACTGCGACTCGTTGTGACTCTTGTGGTGATCCAGCAGGCTGGCGAAGGTGTCGTCCTGGGCGCTGGCTGGCTTCTCGGCCAGCTTGGGCGCCGGCGCCGGCGCTGGCATCGGCTCCGGCTGCAGATCCATGCTGGAGGGTCGTCGCACATAGATCTTCAGGCGATCCGCGCTGCCATCGCTCTCGCCCAGCTTCTGTATGATTGACTTGCGGCGATCCTCCTCGGCAATGGACTGCAGCGGACTGGGACTCTGTGTCTGCTCCTGCGAGCGCTGCCGGCGATATTGTGCGGCTGTGCCGCCTGTGCCGCCTGCGCCGTCCTCGCCGCATCCGCAATAGCCTCAATGTTGCCCACCACGTCGGTGTGCTCCAGCGTCTGCGACGGCTTCCAGTCGGCGTAGACGCGCTGATAGCGACTCGCCTGCACCGGCGTCTTCTCCTGCGGCAGATCCCGTTGCGGCTGCTTGCTGCTGTTGCCGTTACCGTTGCTGCTGCTGCTGTTGTTGCTGCTGCTGCTGCTGCTGCTGTGGTTGTTAGTTGTTGGATTAGTGATCGTTGGCGTCGTCGTTGTTGTGCTTGGCATTATCTTTTCCTCTGGCAATGGATCCAGTTTTCGTTCGTTTTCTATCGAAAGTGAATAAAGATTGGGTTTGGGATTGGGATCGGGCTCAAATGTGCCTTCAGCTTACCAGTTTCGTTTTCGAGCGATCGCCGATTCGCATTCACCAGGCGACGTTTCCGCTTGTACTCCTCGTTCTGTTTCTCGTCGTTTTCGTTGGACTGCAGCCAGGTCTCGATCTTCTGGCGCCACTCACGGGATATTCTATGTGTAAAAGAGATTAATTAATTTTTTTCTAAAACTAACTTTTAAAATAAATACTAAAATCTAACCATTACCAGTTGCATTCAAATTGGTTACTTTTTTTTGTTAATTGTAAATTAAAAGGAAAATTTTTAGAGTAAATATTTTTAGTGTTCTAATACGTTTTATTATAAATAGATAGATAGAATGTACCAAGGAAACAGAAAGTTTAAATAAAATAATAATAAATAATGAATATGTATCTACGGTTTGCCGAAGTTCATATATCCTTGCAGAAATATTTGGGATTTGTGAGATATTTTTTTATATGTATAAGTAAATATGAATTTAAAAGTATTTTTTCTTTAATTTAAAAGTATTTTTTCTTTGGAAACAATGTGATATAGTTATATAATGTTGATAAGTCTTTGATTATATGCTGCAAGTTTTTTTAAAATAACTTGAAATCGCTTTTTAAATATAACGTCCTATAAAAGATAAATGTTTCAATAGATAATTGATTTAGGTAGTTCAAATTGTATTTATATAAAATAAGTAAATAAATAAAAGCTTGGAAACTAAGTTGTCTTGAAAATTCTCTGCTTTCGACTAATATAAATATAGAGTTTCTATATTGACTATATGGTTTAATAGTTAGAACCAGGTTTAATTATGCCTTACAAAAGGCAGACAGACGGGTGGATAAAAGGACAACATCGAATCGATATGGTTAGAAGGAACTACTGCTATACGAAATATATGATACCCTCTGCAAGGACGTTAATTAGATTAATGTAATGTTCGGGGTTTGTGTTAGGGGAAGGCCCTGGCCAATAGAAAAATATCCACATATTCGAACCTCGGTTTCGCATCCTCGTATATTCGAACCTCGGTTTCGCATCCTCGTGCGCTGCGCCCGTTTGCTGTTGCTGCTGGAGGATCGTGGGCCCGTTGCTGACGGGCGTGTGGGTTGCCGTTGTGGGCGTGCCCGCACCGCTGCTGGCCAGCGGCGATTGCAGGCGCTCCTGCGACAGCTGCTGCTGCAGCAGCGGAGCCGGCGAGCTGGCGCGCTCCCGATCAACGCCGAAGTCGATTTTGAGCAGATCCGGTCGCTTGCGACTGGAGCTGCCCGAGCGAGCGCTACGTGCCCAGGAGCGATCTGTTGGGTAACGTGAATTGGTCTTGATTAGAAGGAGCAGCAGAGGCGAAGTTGGATGCAGAATACTTACCCAGACTGCCGTAGGCCTTGCGATCGCGACTGATGTGGCCGGGTCCGTCGGAGCTGCGCAGATACTCCATGAGCTCATCCTCGCCAGCGAGCACGCGACTGGGCCGACGACGCAGGCTGCCGTTGGGCGTAATGTCCGGCGAGGCGCTGGACTCCTGCTCCAGTCGTATGAAGCTATTGTTGATCTCGCCCGAGCCCATCGGGCGTCGGATCAGCGCGGGGCTGGCGCGCGGATCGAACAGCCCATCGCCCAGGAACGAGTCCGAGTCGGAGACGGGCGTGCCAGCTTGGCCCACTGCAAAGAAGAAGAAGAGAAGGGGCTGAGAACCATTTGGGGCAGAAAAGGGATTAGTTTTACTCACTTTGTCTGGCTCGTTTGGCCATTTGTTCCATGCGCATTCGGTTGCGCTCCTCGGCCTGTTTCTCCTGCTGGACGCGTCGTTCGTTCTCCTTGATTGCCTGCCTGAACTTATCACAGAAATTCTGAAAGATCTTGAAACACTCCTCCAGCTTGAAGGTGGCCGCATCCTCGCAAAAGAACTCGGCCAGCTTGAGACGCAGCGTCTCCACCTGCTTCATGCCCGACTGGAGCACCGACACCTCCGAGTCGGCGGCCAGCAGAAACTCGGACATCTGCTGCTTGATGTCCCCGTCCGTTGTGGGCTGCTCCACCTGCCTTGTGATCTTTCGGATGCGATTCTCCAGTGTGCCAATCTCGCTATTAATTTGCTCTGTGGTCGTTCTGTGAAGCAGAACAGATTGGAGTGAGATACCCACCAAGAGAGAGAGAGGCTCCGGATTGCAGCGCTGAATCTGCAGGGCCACAAAGTGTATGAGATTCATGCCCGGCTTGTTGGCCCGTATGTCGGTGAGCTTCTGCAGCGAGGAGAGCTTGACGCCGGCGGCGTTGCCCGCATAGCCGCCCGAGTTGAGGAAATTGCCGGCAAGGACGACCATGTAGAGCACCTCCTGCAGCGCCTTGTTGTTCAGCAGATTGTCGCCGGCGTAGAGCATGGCATTGATGCAGGGCTCCAGATAGGCCATGTTGGTGGCGAACTCCTCCATCAGCTGCATGCTCTCAATGCGCAGTTTGTAGCTAAAAAGGAAAAAGTCCTTTAACGTTGCTCAGACTAAGATATTGTTTGTTTACTCACTTGGGCACCTCGAGCAGCTGCAGCAGAAACTTTTCCGCACTGCCCAGACGCGTTCGGTCGCCGTCGAAGCTCTTCAGCAATTCCAGTTCGTCCAGTCCGGGCAGAATCTTAAGCAGGCCCAGCAGACGCTCGGCGCCAATCTCCTCGTGGGCGCCGTGCCGGATCAGCTGGATGATGTCTCTGCTGCTGCTGCGGAATTGCCGCAGGAAGATGTTGATGTTCAGGCTGCGCTTGCCGTCCAGCAGGCAGATCTCGCTGCTGTCCTTCTTGCCCTTGAGATCGACCGTGTCCTTGCCGTTGGCTGTGCCCGGCTTGCCGATCTTGGGGCTCGGCTTGGGCGAACCCTCGCCGCTGTTGGGCTGCTGCCGGAACAGATCCTCCATCTCGTTAAAGTCGATGCCCGTCTGGCTGGTGTCCCGGTGCAGATCGGCCAGCTGGCTCCAGATGTTCTCCCTGCCCAGCACCTTGTTGTCCGGTATCTTGCCCCAGTTGAGAGTCTTCATCTTGGCCTTCGGCGCCGGCGTCGCCCGCTGCGGCAGCACAGCCGCCGGCAGCTCGGGCAGCGGCGTAATCGGACGCAGCGACAACGGCGGCGGCGGTGGCGGCGGCAGCGCATTGCCATTCCCATTCGGCACGGGCGGCGGCGGCGGCGGTGGTGCGGCCCCGTTGACGGTAAACATTGCGGGTGGCGGCGGCGGCGGCGGTGCCGGGGCAGGCGGTGGCTTCGCCGTCGACACATGCGGCTGCGAGGGCTTCCGCGTGGGGCTGCTCGCGTCGCCGTTGCGGCAACTGGGGCAGGTGAACTTCTGCGAGCTCTGGTGGCGCAACAGGCGCACTGCCTGCTCGGGATCCTCCAGCAGGGTGGCGCGATGCACCAGCCGCTCGGTGGTGTCCCAGATGACATCGCTCAGCGGATCCTTCGAGTCGATGCGCAGCAGATGCTGCAGGATGCTAAGAAAGGGACCCTCCTGCGGCTTGTCGGCCACCTGAAGAA